>CDFF01071448.1:48966-80265 GCA_000826265.1 Acanthamoeba culbertsoni
AGAGAGAGAGAGAGAGAGAGAGAGAATGGCAGTCGAGCAGTGAGAAGGTTTTCCCTCTATCAAGTTACCTTGTTGGAGGAAGGGGAAGGAGGGGGGAAGGGTTCAATTTACCTGGAAGCCGTGCTTCTTGTCGCCCTCGTCGCCGGAGTTGACCAGCTCGCCGCCCTCCAGCGACACTTGGCCGATGTACTCGAACGTGAGCGTGGTGGTGCCCTTCTTGAAGGTCTTCTTCTTCATGGTGTTGGACATGCTGCACTTGACCAGCAGGTCGTTGAACAGGAAGAACCACCGCAACTTGCCCTTGCCCTTGGCGTTGATCTCTTCCAGACAGCCCTCCCTCACGAAGCGGCGTTGGGGATCCACCAGATTCTATTCCACACACACACACACACACACACAGGCGCATACATACATACATACATACATACATACATACATCATGGTAAGATGATGCCCACAGAGGGGAGGGGTGGGCGGGTAAGGGATGATGCATTATACCACCAACTTCTTGCCGTAGAGGCTGCCCTGAATGTTGAGCATCTTCTGGATGTTCTCGGCCTCCTTTTGCTTGTCGTTCACGTAGATGGCCGTGGTTGTGATCTGCTGCAGGGCCTGCTCGAGGCTGTCATGGTCGCAGTGCTCCTTCCAGGTGTGCTTCAGCAGATCCCGAAGCAGCAGCTAGTGCCGAAACACACACACGCACACACGCACACACACACATGCACGCACGCACAAAAAAAAAAAAAACGCATCAGTATTTCACATCCCTCTTCTTTATGAACAGTTGTGGAGTCAGTGGACAGACCTGATATCGAGGGATCCGCTGCACGGGCGTGATGAGGTAGGACGGGAGGTCCGCCTGAACGCTGGTCATCTTGGGATAGGTTTCGTAGCAGAAGTTCACGAACTCGGGCGATTTCTTGCACTCCTGAGAGGGGTGAGGTTGAGCCGTTGAGTCATCACATCATGATATGTGGGTTGGTTGCTGGCAAAGTGAGGGAGGGAGGGCCAAAGGGGAGGGGGAGACGTGTGTACTTGGATGGCGGCAAGAGCATCGTTGAAGTTGCGCACGTAGTCGGTGTACACGCGCATGAAGGCGGCCATCTTGAGGAACACGTCGCCAACCATTTGAGACGGATACCAGGACCCGATCTTCTTCCGCAGCTCCTCGAGTAGAGCCTCGTTGTAGCCCAAAATGATTTGGATATGGGAGAAGATAGTTTTGATCTCTTCGTTGGAAATGATAGGTTTGCCGCTTGCCACGGCCTCCTTGAGAGGCTTGACAAAGTGCTACTCGGAGATGATGAAAGACCAGAGATAAGAACGACACGGTATTTGTTTCATATAAGGAAGGGTTGAGTGGGATACCTCAACAACGTCTCGAAGGGTCTGAACGTAGTTCTCTTCCGTTGAAAGAATCTCTTCAGCCACCTGGGTACGCGTACGATTCATTTTTCCTGGAGATGCCGTTTACCAGGAGGACATAGAAATCGCATTTTCAATGAGGGGAGGCTTTACTCATCACTTGGAATTTGCGCCGCGCTCGCGATGTCTTCCATCGTGCTTGAATTGTTGTCGCTGCCTTGTTCTCTCTCTCCTCCTTTTCTCGTTGTAACCGTTCTCTCTCCATTCGTTGACGATCTTTCTCCTCCCGTTTCCGTTTCCTCTCTTCCTCTTCTCTTTGTTGTTGAGCGATTCTCTCCTTTAATTCTTGCTCTTCCTTTTGGACTCGTTCCAAGTGCAGCTTATCTTGCCTTCCTCGATCATCCTGCTCCATCTCATCATCTTTTGTTGGAGGTATAGTAGATAAAGGACGAGAGTGTGACGAGGCTGAAGTGGAAGTTGGGGGTAGGCCTGTAATTCCACTTCCCGCGGTCTTCGTCCTCAACCTTAATTCACCTGCCGCTATCTTGGGCGGTAGGCTCGCCCTCACCAACCTCGCTGCTTGCTGCTTCTCTCGTTCTTCCCATAGTGCTATCTTCTCTTGTAGCTTAGAATTACGCGCGCGCAACGACGACATTGCGCACTACTATTTCGCCCCAAACAACAGGAGAACTATTATCAAGTTGTGGATGGTACAAGAGGGGCCTCGCGAGTTAATCCTAAGTTTCGTGTCACAGAGGCTTGCGTGTCCAGGCAAAAGTTTTCCTCCTTTTCTTTTTCTTTCCGTAGAGAAAATGGACAAAGAAACCATACCAACAATGGAAGGGAAGACACCAGAGGACCTTGCGAGGCGCTCAATCATTAGCAACGTGCTCTCCCTGGATGAGTCATACCAAAACAACCGCATACAACACGGTGGTCCAGTGTACTGGAACTGGCGTGCCAGTCTCCTTCACCATTCTGCCAACCTAATCCACCTCGTGCGCACCACGCCAGCCCCCCTCCCCAATCCTTCTGTTAATGCTCACGTTGGAAGGGTCCTGGAGACCGAAGAGAGGAATACCTGACTTGGCGGAAGATGCTACTGGCCCAACGTTTTCCCGTTCGTATTTGCCAGCCGACTGTGCCCGAAGTCCTTTCTCACACTTAAGCTTAGTCCAGGGCCTCCGTTGGTGCGTCTATCAGATCCATTTCGACCGTCATTGAGTCTCCTCGATCAGCTCAACCACTACGGTACATGTACCTTCCCTGGAGGAATACATGGAATCATAACCTCTTTTTTCTGTCATAAGAAGAGAACCGGGACACGTACGCAGCTACAGTTTGACGGACACAAAGAACGTTGTTCCTGTGTCTCGCTTAGTGATGAGCTCTGCCACAACACCCGTGCGGTCAACCAAAACGAAAAGCACCTCAAAAGCACCCAAAGCAAAAGGAGAAGAGCGGGAAGCAGAGCCTAAGGAGGTGCTGCGGCCCACGGTCGGCGCCCCGCCTGCCGAGCCTTCGCCAACAAGGGGTACAGGCGTGGGCCTGGCTTACGAGTTCTCTGGGATGCACTTCATTTTTGACCACCACAACAAGGCCATTTCTTGCCTTCGGTATCTTCACTTACAACTCGCCATTGCGCCTTCCCCTCCCCTCATCATCGCTTTGTTCACCAGTTTTGCTCACGAGGACAAGGACCTCCTGGCAATCGCTTCCATGGACGGCACCATCTCCATTTGCTCTACCTTTGACAACCCACAAGTGCTGGCCGTCCTCAAAGGACACGCAAAGGGAGTAACTGGTACCAGCATAACAACGCCCTTGGCAGGTTAAAGGCTATCCGGCGACTGATTACTGATGGCACGACCATGCAGATATTGATTGGGCATTAAGCAACGACTACATTCTCTCTGCTTCTGTCGATGGCTCGGTACGAGTATGGGACGTAAAGACGCGCAAAGTGATCCGGGGAGTCTCCAACTCGTCCCCATGTAACGCCTGCCGATTTCTCCCACTGAACACCAACATCTTCATTGTACGCTGGCATCTTCTCGAAAACCATCGTTCCTCGTCATGCTGACCTGATCCGTGCTCAGTACGGAACCACCAAGGGGTACATTTGTGTCATCAACCTGAGCACGGGCAAGTGTCTCGATCAGGCAAACGTGGGCGCTTCGGTTTCCTGCTTCGAGTTTGAGCCCACTGGCAAAGTGCTGTTCGTTGGCGATGACAAGGTACGGGCACACTTCACGATATCCTTCGTATTCATCTCACAAGGCAATCCTAATTGTTAGGGGTTCATTCACTTGTTTGAGTACAATTTTGTGAGTGGGAAGTTGTCGAATCGTCGCAAATCTCGCGTTGTCAGCATCGGAAAGGGAGTCACGTCACTTGCATATAAGAGCTGGTTTAACAACCAAAAAGGAGTGAGAACCCCACAGCTTATCGCCGCATGTCAAGACAACTCGATCAAGTTGTGCAGGTACTGGCGCGCTCATCGCTAGCCCCAAGTACAAGTGAAATACCCCTGGTTAAGTATGGTTAGTGTGGAAGAAGGCGCCGTGGTTAAGGTGCAGCGAGAGTTTCGCATCGTCAACCGCACAGCCCGAGTCCGCTGCAGGTTCACTTACATTTATCCAATTTCTCTTCTCTTTAACCACAGTTGCTAACTTCACTGAAGCTTTTGCCCACTGATATCCACGCAAGCGGGAGCGTGTGTGGTCTCCGGTAGCGAGGACATGACTATCTATATATACAACGTGAAAAAGAGAGGAGATAGGGTGCTTACTACTTTACCTCCATTATGATACGTTCATCGGAAACTACAAGTTATAACTACAAGTTGCTGCTACAGTCGATTGTAAACAAGCTCCAGGGACACTCCGCCGCCGTCCTTGATGTGAGCTGGAATTATGAGGAGAGTCTTCTTGCTTCTGGTGACTCAGCCGGAGTACGTCACGTCCCGCCTGACAATATACGTTCGTCTGACAGGAGAGTGTAGGTCGTAATTTTATGGAAGCGTGTGCATATGGAGAGTAAAGCGATGGCTGTGCAAGGGCCATGTACTTAACCAGCGAGGAAAGAAGAAAATAAACCGTTACGGAAACTTTGCGACAGCCTTGGGAACCAAAAAAAAAAATGGCGAATACGCACGTGAAGATCCGGCCTGCGGCAGTGGAAGATGCTGACTTCTTGGCCTGGGTCTTGCTTGAATCCTCTCGGTCGTCTATGCCTCGTGGTTTTTATGACGTTCTTTTCGGAGTCTCAGATGAACAAGAGTTGCTTTCCCTCTTAAAGGACCTGGTCCTCACCACGGAGGCCGCCTTGACATGCTGGGATGGGTTCATGGTTGCGGAGGTGAACGGCACGCTGGCGGGAGGTACCTACCTTCATACTTGGTTGTCCCACACACATAGACTACTTATGCAGCCCGGCAGCTGCATGCGGCTATGCGCCGGATGAGAAAACTGGAGAAGGATTTTGGCAGGCTATTGTTTGTACCGTGGCGAAGCGGAACTGGAGCGGTGAGCAGCTGGCGCGACTAAAGAGCGTTTGGAATACTCTCCTAGTGCTATGGCCGACTCTTAACGGTGACCTGCAGCCTCTTTGTCGTCTAACTTGTGCTGATAGAGGAAGCAGACGAAAGCAGCCACTGGATCATCGAATACGTCGCTGTGACACCAACGTTCAGGAAGCAAGGGGTATGTGGCAGGATCTTGCAGGCTGTAATGGACCATGGAAGAAGTAGAGGCTTCAAGCGAGCTCAAGTGACGCCATATGGAGAGAATAAGGCCTCCATAAGAGCCTACGAAAAAGCTGGCTTTACAGGTAATTGAATTAAGTATATATCTGCGTAAAATCGTAACATCCGTAGCTTATGTTCGACACAGAATACTGCACGATCACTTCATCAATGTTTGAGCAGCTCATCCCACACACGAATGGCGCCTATCATATGCGCGCCACATTGTGAGAAAATAAGCTTCACATTTTCGACATTCTTCGCGCCATTTTTCATGCAGGCAAAACCAAGAAAAAAGTTGTTCGTGGCCACGAGTGTTCCTTCTCTCTCTACACCTTCAGTCATACCATCCACTAGTTCCGGCGCAAGGATTGTGAAGCAAGAAGCGAATAATGGAATCGACAGACGAGTGGCTTCATTGCAATTTATGCTACAAGTTGGCGAGTAGCGACTCCTGGCCCGCCTGGTTGGAGGTAGTCTTTACCAACTGCGGCCATCTGTTCTGCCAGCACTGCTTCTCCGGGTCGATGCCAGCGGCAAGCGAACCCTTTTGCCCTTGTTGCCACAAGTCTTGCCAAGTTACTACCTTTAGTGTAAGTCACACTCAACGACTACATGGTTTCTATGGTCTCACCAGAGTAATTACACGTAGCGAGATCATCTCCCTCCCCATGTCCAACCGTGTACGTCTCAATATTAGCCTTTTATGATCGATCCATGACACTCTATCAGGGTTCGAGGACTCCTTCGTTGCACTAGAGAGGTATGGGGCTCACTCCTCTTCGTTACCTCCAAAAACCTTGTCCATCGGACTGATATTTATAGAATTTCTTTAGAACTCTCAAGGTGATGCGGTTTCAGAGGAGCCAGCAAGCCTCACTTGTACGAGGCCTCACAGCGCAGATCCGGCAGGCACAGCAGGAACCCTCACTGTGGAATCATCGTCCAAGGTGAAATTAATCTGTTTATTGTCGTCAGCGGCCACTTAATCTTGCAGCAGAAGTGCACGATCTACTGTTGATACCTGGAACTTGTCTATGACGGGCCAACCCAGGCACTCTTCGCCTACACCTTTCGCTCTGGAGCAAACATCGAGGACAGAGAGAAAACAAACGCTGCTGGCGAGGGAGAACTCTCCGGTTACCTCGACCGTCAGGTACGCATTGCGTTTCCCCATTGTTAGCGATCTTGGCCATGACCAGCACTTTCAGTACTCTCGCCACTTTCCAGAGACCGTCAGAGAACTTTCACAACACGAGGCCACCCTCATTCCTTCCATCGCCTCGGTTGATTGGCAATCAAGACGGCTTGTTTCTCAGCTCTCATCCATCCCCAGGTACATAGTAAGACGCTCCAGTTTGCGGCAAGTTCTCACTCCACCCTAGGAGACACTGAGGCGGCAAGCCCTACTGCGACATCTAACGCTACGGACATACCATTAGCGAGTTTGAAGGAGGCCTTATCACAATTTCGCTATCGCCCTTCAAAGGACGGACCGAACCTAGCCGAGCGCCCGCTTTCGCGGGGACTTCCTTCTGCAGTATCCACGCTAATGGAGTCAGCGCATTCTCAATTGCCGCCCGCGTCTCTACCGGAGTTAGATGTCCACGAGCCTCCCCCATTCGTACAGCGGCAAGCTCTGAAATCGTCGAGGAGGATACAAGAACGTCTTGCTACCATCCGTCAACAAAGACACCCCACCCAACGTACAACAGGAAATATCAGCCAAGAACTTCTGCGTACGTTGATTTCACCTTGGAACGAGTGGGCCTCGACTCACACACCCAAAGAACGTGCTCCGAAGAGGAGATTACCCCCGCGCAGAGGTCTGTCCGACATACCGGCGAAAAAACCGTTGCTCGTTAACTCTCAACGGGAGAGTGCTGTTGCTGAGCAATCGAGTGCTGGCGCGCGAGCGGAAACCCATTCGCCTAAGAATGATGATCAATACGAAACGTTCCAGATCGCGGGAAAGCAGAATGCCGCCAGTACAGCTTCCGCGGTGCTCAAGGAAGTTCAAAAGGAAGAGTAATGGAGGCAAAGTAAGAGAGCAAAGCAGAGAGGAAGCGGAAACGGGTTGATGTTTACAGGTTTTTGGTAGTCGATGCAATTCATTGGCCTTTTTCAATGGCATGGTTTTAAGTTTTCCACCCCGACGCTGGGATCACTAACACCTGCATAGGGTATGACAGCATATTTGACGACGCCGCGGCACTAGAGAGGCGAGCCCTCGTGGATTACGGGTGATCGTGTGTCCTTCTTGCTCTGCTCAATGAGCTTGCGCAATCTTATGTTGTCCTCACGAAACCTGATATTCTCCTCTCGAAGGATCTTGTTTTCCTCACGTATGGCCTTATTGTCGCTTCTAAGGTGCCGGTTCTCCTTCTCCAGCTGGTCGATATCAATATAGTCGTCCTTATCGTCATGTCGATCATCGCTTCCATCCCTTTTTCTTTTTCCTCCTCCACCAGCCTCGGCGTCCTTATCGGTAAGAACGACGTGAAGGTAGGGACATTGTTTCCCTCGTGTACAACTGTGTTATGGTTAGTGACTACATGCCAATAGGAATACAGCTAAAGATTACTCACTTCTTTCTGAAGAGATGGTCGCGGCAGACTTCGGGACCGGTGCGGGCGGGCTGCTGAGTATATTTTGCAGTTAGCAGCGATTAGAAGGATGGACGCAGTTGATTTGCCGCGAGGAGAGAAATTTGTGGTGTGAGCAGAAATAGTAGACGCGAAAGATGAGCGGCGGCGGTAGAGCGAAAAAAGGCAGTAGTAGATTGCTGGTTTTGAGAATGGATGAAGAGGGAGTGACTAGTAACCTTGATTGATTGGGCTGGAGGCGGAGGAGAGGGCACGATTGGTGGTGGGAAGATGTATGGCGGTGGCGCTGGCACGAGAGGCACATGCGAGTATGGGCAGCGGTTTCCCCTGGTGCAGAGGCCCCGTAGGAAATCTCGACACACTTCCCTTTCCCCTGGATGGTGGGAATAGGGACACACATCGCCACGGGCGCAGTAGCCGCGCGCATAGTCCCTACAAGCCTCACTGAGGCGTTTCTCGTCATCGTGGATGAATGGGCAACGGGCCCCTCGTGAGCAACGACCTGTTATTCGGTAATCTCTACACAATTCCCTTTTTTCCCCATGGGGCGGCATGAGAGGGAGTCTATGTAGCGGAGGGGGCGCGCGGCTATGATGGTGGTGATGGCTGTAGTCTCGCAAGGGGGAGGGTGATCTTCTACGGTAGTCTCTATCGTCACGATCGTCACGGCGGTAGTCATCGTAGTCACGATCTCGGTATGACATCTCTTCCACCGCGAACATGAACCAATGGATTGTCAAAAATAAAATAGAGAAAATATGAGAAAAAATCAACCAATTACCATCGTTGCCATTTTCTGTTCTGCAGAAGAAGACTGGAGCATCCTTGGTCTGCATTCTGCCGGTCATAGGAGCGATCACCCGAAGACATGAGCACAGAGGTTAAAGGACAAAGCGAATCTCTAGAAACTGTCGTGCGTCTCCTTTCGCCAAGTGCCATAGTTGAAAGACTGAGTACTTTTTCGTGTAGTTGAGGCAGCGACCCCCTAGCGTTAAGTGTATGGGGAGGGTATGCAAACCGTTGACGAAGGCCTTCAGTCCTGTGTACTATGGAATGGAAAACGTTCCCTATGACTCTGGTGCTAAGCTCATGTTCGTGGGCAACCACACGATGATGGTACCTTTGGGTTTGCTGTTTATCGCTCAGTCAGTGGTAACAATTCACTACCAGGCTATTGACCTCCCGTTGCTGCTATTCGGTTTGTTGCATGAGAGAGGACTGTTTGTGCGAACCATGGGCGATCACTTCCACTTTCATATTGCGCTATGGAGGAGGATCCTACGGAAGATGGGTGTTGTGGACGGGACTAGAGAGATATGCAGGGCTTTAATTAGAGACAAGTGCGTTGAGTGTTGCCACTCGAATGCTGTTTGAGTTATTGATTATTCACACCTGTTCAGGCAGCCGGTGCTTATCTACCCTGGGGGAGCTCGAGAGGCATTCAAGAAGAAATCCGACCCTAAGTACTCCCTATTTTGGGCAAGTACGGACTCAAGGGAAGGAACGCACTAGCGAACGAAAGCGCTGACTTTAACCGTCAGATCATAAAGGCTTTGCTCGGATGGCCATACGAGAGGGCTGCACCATCATACCAGTAACAGTGCTGGGAATGGAGGACATGATTGGCGTTCTATGGGATATTCCATTGGTAATCCATGACATGATGAGGTCGGATGTTGAAGCTATACTCACCGAGATCCATCCTTCAGAACAAGATACTCAAGAGAGACCTCACTGTGCCAGCGATGAAGCTGCCTGGACCTCGCAAGTATCAGCGCCTGTATTACTATTTCGGGCCTCCCATAGCTGCGTCTCGATTTCAAGGGGATGACTGCGAAGCCAACGCAACTCTCCTTCGTGATGAATGTATGGCCACCATTTTGAGCGGTCTCCGGTTTCTTCAGGCCATCCAGAGCTCGGATCCAGATCGTTTCGCCTACAAGCGGTGCATGCACTTCAGAGTACTTTTCCCTCTTGGTAACATGGTTGTTAACCAGCTCCGACAGGATGTTGCGTAGCCTACTTCCCTGGAGCACAGAGAACGAAAAGAAAAATGAACGGGAAAGCCGAGGGGACTCCTCTGGCGAGAGTTTATGCAGGGCAGGGCCAACCGACCAACCTTTGGATGATGAAAGTTTAGCCAGCTGTTGTTCGCCTACCTAGTCATTCGCAAGCCAGGAGGAGAATTGATATGGTTTATAAGTGAAACCGGTAATTACACGATAACTGTTCGCTAGTTGTGAACTTTCGCCGAGCTTGGCAGACACGGCGCAACGGGGTTACTGCCGGCGAGGCCAGCCATCCTGGTCAAGACGAGATCTCTCGTCACCAAGGGATGAGTCGGCAAGGGACTCCTTTTCCTCAACTATTGACTTTTCTATCGGGATCGAAGCTTGAAATGGAAGACACCCGTGTAGAAGTCAGAGGTAGAGATATGCGACAGAGGAGTGCAAGGGAGAACGGTGGGAGAAGCCAGGACGGTCGAGTGTTCGTTCCTGTCTTCCCGTGCGGGTTCCGCTTTCCGGCTCTGGGTAGGTGGAGTGCACGGTTGAAAGCTTTCCGAGCGTCTCGATAGCTTGGGAGTAAACTTCATTATGAACGTGTCCTGAAAGAAGGGCTGGTCGAGGGAAGCGTTCATCATTCGTGTGCTGTAGGTGTAGGTGGCGTTCTTTTGCAAAGTGTAAGAGCAGTTGTTGTGTACCGCAGACGGATGAAACTCTTATCAATTTCGCTCTTTTTGACGAAGCGCAGCCTTGTTCTGGCCCTGGAGTCTACGAATTTTCAGCTTCGAGTCCCCGAAGCCTCACGACATTTCACCCTCCCCTCCGTTGACAGCTCGAAATTTACCAAATCCAAACAAAAACTCTCTTGTTGTCTGCCAACCAGCGCGAGTAGCGGAACTGTCTAGGCTCTCCCCCAGGCCCGCAAATGGGACGCAGCAACAGATATGTGACAGTTGGGTTGAGGGAAAAAAACCGTCTTAGGTTGTTTTATGGGCCGTGGCAGGAGTTGGAGTCCATAAACAGCTGAATTTCTCATGATCATGCTTCGGTGACATACATACAGGAGCGGAGAGAAGGGAGGAGATATTGGGGGAATAGACCCAGTGATCACGGATGGGATGATGGAGAAAGCGAGGGGGAAGGGACAGAGAAAAAGGAGGCAGCGGACAAACGATAAGGGAATCCCCTTATAGGTCGGCCCTGACTCTCGTAGCTCGAAAAGGTGGTAAGATTGGCAGACGCACGTTGCTAGTAGAACTCTCTGCTGTCGCCCTCGCCCACTTCCTCGTGCCTGAAGAGGCCATCGCCTTCGGCCACCACCCAGTGTGGCAGCAGCCATTCGCTCGAGTAGTAGGTGCCGGCTTCAAAAATCCTGTTCCAGTCCTTTTGCGAGATCTCGTACTGCACACAACACAACACACGAGAGAGTAATGAGGGCGAAAGTCGTGCAACTGAAGAGCCAGAGCCGCGTACGAAATTGTCGATCCACCAGTCTTTGAAGAACAAGATGGGGTTGTTGGTCCAGCCGCACTGGCCGGAATCGAAGCACCAATAGCTGTAATCGCACCCACACTTCCACATCCTATGCGGATAGTGGCCGAGGAGATAGTCGTCCTTCTGGTAGTGGTAGACGTTGCAGAACAGATGAGGCTCCCAACCGGGCTGAGTCAACCACTATGGTGGTGGGCGCAAGTGAACGGCCGTTAGTGAATGCGTCCATTGGCCTGTTGCATCGGTGGGCTATACCATGTTGACTCCGGCGTCTTCGTCCCACTGAGGCGGTTCGGTCTTCGACGGGTGGATGTTCGGGTTGCCATGGTTGAACCTCGAGCGGAACTTGACCACATCAGCGCGCGATCCGTTCTGTTTAGACAGCATCAAGCGCTTGGCGAGGTCGAACTGTAGGAGCCAAAGGGCCGGGCCATCAGATTATATCAATCTTGGGTTGTTGCCTACAGATGTGCGGGACAGTTGATACCTGCTCGAAGACCTTCTCGCGCGGCTCAATCAGCTTCCAGTCCTTCTCCAAGAAGAGGACAAAGCGACTCTTAACAGGCTTAATGACGTTGGCTGCATTGGAAAAGAAGTGGTGAGTAACGACTGGCACAGACATGCAACGGGAAGCTCTTTTACCCAATGCCTTGCCGAGGCCTACGTTGCTCTCCTCGTTGAAAACGGTGAATCCATACGTCTTACCCACGGATTCAATCTTTGATCGGATGGCAGGGTCACCACCTAGTGTACAGAGGAAGGGTCGATGTTAAGCGTCTCCCAGCCCAGCGGTGTTGATGAAAGGACAATAGAAAGGAGCACCGTCAATGTAAAGGTAGGTTTCCTGCACGTACTCGAGCAGGCCGTTGGCCTTCCAGGACTTCATAGAGTTCTCCAAGCTCTGATACTCACTGGCAACGGGATGTTACACAACCTGTTGCCCACACATCGTCATGAATTGAGTTGAGGATGGAAGACGCACTTGTAAACCGATACGATGAGAGCCATGGACATGTCTTCTTTTTCACTAACCGGGTCAGGAGGCACACAGCAGCCCGCACACCTCTCCTGCACATCATCGACACCAACGGGCCAAGAAAAGGGAAGAGGATAGAAGCGATGATTGAGTGCTTCACTTATACGTAGACAATGTGGAACATAGCAGAAGAATGAACCTGAACCCAACCGGGAGGAATAAGGCCCTGGAAGCGGGCGACTGGGGCTAGGGCGTTGGCAGGGCGAGCACAGAGCGCAGAGTAATCCGGGTGTGAAGACATCCAAGTCGGGATCTTCGGCTGTAGTTGCATCTTCGCGGCTGAGGCGAGAAGCGGATGTGAGAAGGGTGGCAGGAACGTGGAGCACACATCATCGAACGATCAAGGGAAGGTTTTTGGGAGGTACTGCTGTAGGAAGAGGCGACGACTGAGCTGACGCAGTAGCCGAAGAGAGTCTCTTTGTCAACCGTGCCAGGTGCAGAGCATAACTCACCCTGAATGGCCGTGCAGTGTGAATGCTTCTCGCACTCCTTTGCGCTCCTCAGACTTTCGCAGTGGACGAGACCAGCTGATTGCTGCGGGCCAAGCCCTGTGCAGATGCTTTAGTGCAAGAGTGGGTGACGCCAATCATGAATTTTGAACGTACACGAGGCAACCTTGGGTCTCTCAAATCCAGCGTACGGGGTGGTTTCCAATCCGCTACGCAGCAAATCGTGAGTTTAGATGAAAGGACATGGTTGGGGAAAAGACATACCTCACATCCGACTTATAAAAGAAGATTAGCATGAAGAGGAGAATAAATGTAAAGAAGATGAGGAAAATGATCCTCCACATAGTCCTTGAACTAAGGACAAGCTCAACGGAACCCATTGTGTGACGATTGGAGAAAGGATAGGGGAGGAGCACAGAAAGGGTTCGGTGGTGAGTGGGGTAAAGAGCTGGCCCCGGCTACCGATCCACTGGTGGTCTTCTTGCCTCCGTGACACCAGACGTGGCTTTTTTGTTCCTAATTGCTCTTTGCCTTTTTTAAAGAAATTTCGTAGGATATGTAGAGTATAGGGGTACTTGTCTTGCGCTCATAGTTGCCTCAAGGTGGGACAACTGCAAGTCACAATATGAGCATGTGGACTTCTCATTTGGCAGCAAAGCACTGCTTTGCTGGAAATAAGCTTGTTTGTCTCTCGTTTGGCCATTGTTTTATTTTTTCTTCCAGTGCATTTATTTTCTTCTCGTCCGCTGGCTGATTTTATTCCATACATGGCGCAGGAGGCAGGCCCTCTCTTCCAAACCACAGATCTCATACCGGAGTGTGCCCGCCCTTTGTTAAGCGAGGACTTCGCTCAGTGTGACTCCGAGCTGCCAGGTATGTCCTTTGGTTTATTGAGTGGTTTGTGCATTTTACCTGACACGCACGTTTTCCTGAAGCTTTGCTCGAACAACTGAGTAAGCACGGCGCAAGCGAGTGTTGGCATAAGCACGGGACGTTCAAACAGCATTTGGTGGGCGTGTGGCGCATTCTCTACCTGTGGAGGCAGAGCCAAGCTGTACGTTCCTGTTATCACTCCCTTTACCAGTACTCACTCTCTCCTCCACAGGTTTGTCGCTGTGGCCTTTACCACAGCGCATACTCGAACAGCTACGTTAATTTGGCTATTTTCAAGCCCGATACTGGTAGGGAGACTGTGCGCCGCGCAGTAGGCGACGAGGCCGAAGAGCTGGTAATGATCGTGCTCTCGCTTGAGGGTCCCTTGCCACATTAACCCTCAGCCTGTGCACAGATTCACTTTTTTTGCACTATACCTCGCCAAGAGCTTATCTTTGATCACATCCTTCCGTTCTATCCAGACAAGCCCATCCCCAAGGTTTAGAGCTGCTGTGGTGATTTCTCCGTTACTCTGCAGCTAACAGCTATAGCTGTCCCACTTCTCAGGATGGTGTGGAGGTGAGGCACATCCGAGACAAGGACGTGATGATACGCGTCTCTCCGAGGCTGATGAAGATTTGTCTGTGGCTCACTATTGCCGACTTCTCGGTACATAGTCGCATGACACAATCATCCAATGCTAGCACTTTCCCTCATTTCTGGACCACCACAGGATCAATGGTACGGATGGCAAGACCTGCTTTTTGCCAACGATGGAGGGCTTAGCATGGCAGGCAACAACCCTACCACTCTTTGGCCTTCCACTGGCAAGCCAGGTATTCCTTATTTTAGTTATGTGATGAATATTTATTTTAGCTTATTTCAAATAACAGGGTTGTGGATGAGCCGCCTTTCCGAAATGGCACTGTTGAGCAGGCGTATCCATGAGCTGGAGTCTGGTGATGAACCCTTGCCGCCCGTTTTCAATCACTGTTCTTCAGCGCTTTCGCCCGACGACGAGAGAGTTGCACGGTAACGTTTGGGGGTTTACCTGCTGCCCTCTCCTCTGAAGCCCTTTGCCTCTATCTATGCTTGTCACTACAGGGATCTGTATTGGGATGTGATTCTGCACAAGACTGAAGCTGATCGACATGAAGAGGCCGCTCGGGACCTCTTGAGAGTCATCGCTCTCAATCCCTTCGTTGCAGAGCCTCGCATATTGCTCGCCCAGATCTGCAATGTGCGCGGGCAATACGAAGAAGCCGAATCTCACGCCAAGGTAGCCCTCCTTTCACAAGGCTAAGCGCATTGGTCAGAGGGTTAGACGACGCTCATGCGCGCAATTCACTTGTAGGAGGCCCTGCGTCTCCTCCTTGAGTGGGGCACGGCCTGGGATAAGGTCCGTGCCATGTACGGCGTTAACCGTGTGAGAGGCTGCTAACATCTGAAGTGGTTGGTGTTGACACTCGCAGCGTGTAGCTTGGGAGGGTTGGATTGCCTGGGCGCGCATCAATGTGCTCAAAGCCAGGCAGCGGGAGTGGCCCTCCACCGCATTCGGCATCATCAACCTGGGGCTTGTGTAACGCTCGACTGTGGAGACAGCCTTGAGTATCCAGGCGCGCAGCTCCTCTCCCTCCTTCTCCTTCTCATGAGAGAGAATAAACGAGGATGTGGCCTGTAAGACATGCTAGCTCGCTCTCTGCTTGCTGGCCGCTTGGAGAGCCCCTAGTTAACGACCACACACCAGAACCTTAAATAGAAAGCGCGTTTCTTCAAGAAAGGAATGCCAACCTGCCCACCGGTCGAACCGCACAAAAAAAAACTCAAGCGAAATCTATCCGTTGTGGAGGTGGACCATGGAGCGGGTCCAGCAGGCGAGGGCTGGTACCGTGGAAAGGGGCAGGTCAGTAACCGCTAGCGAGGTTTTAATGGCGCCGCTGGTTTCCACTTGTGGCTTCTTCGAGCCCCACGAATGGAAGAGGACGATATGTAGAAACTGCTTCAGCTCTCTTCTGGCCCATGAATTGGCTGGGGCTGACATCTCTAGATCGCCCGTCACGGAAAAGGTCTCCTCTCAGCTACACGAAGTCAAGGCACGATCTAGGCCCGTCCAGCTGCCCCCAAATAGCTATTCCGATTTCGAGCGGGCGCACCAACAAGTCACGGTTGTGGGGAACAAGGCCACACCCTCCTCTCCTTCGTCCGCACGAAGGGCAGGTTTGAAGGAAGAGTCAATCACCAGCGAGGACGAATATGACGATGAGCTCAGTAGCGAAGAGTCCCCTCCCTCTGACTCACCAGCCCATAGCAGTGCCGGCCCCAATGACTCGAGTGAGAGTCAACCCTCATCCGAGACACAGCTCCAAGTAGCGCTCCAGCTGGTGGAGCGTCTACGGTCAAAGATAGGGAGGAAGAACGCCCGGCTGAAGGAGGCCGAAGAGGTGCGCCGTGCGCTGCGCCAACGTATGGACGAGCTGCTCCAGCAGGGGGTAGAGATGGAGAAGACGCAGAGGCAGCTGCGAGAAGAACAGCAGCAGGCATGGGAGCGCGAGAAGGAGTTCTGGGTTCAGGACGCGGAGAAAGCGAGGAAGGAAGCTCTCATATGGAAGAATGCTTATGAGGTTCGCTTTTCCCTTCTTCTGTCCTTCCAATGGGCTTAATATGCGATAAAACAGAAGAAGACGGAGACGCAATCGGCAAAGGAAGAGAAAGTGGACTCAAAGGTACCCCCCCTATCATAGTAGCCGTGCTGGCAAGCTTAACTGTTTTCCCTGCAGCCGTGCTGGAAATTGGACGAGGGGAAGGTGAAGAAGTGTCAAAGCATAGTCCGAAACTGGCTGATCAGGAAGCGAGGCTCGCGGCTGGTCGCGCTTGGTGTGCCTCTCTCCTCTACTCATTCAGAACAGAATATGGGCTCATTGGCGACTGCCGTTTTCAGTGCGGGCCTACAGTGTGTCTCCTCATGCTAAAACCCAAAGGCGCAGATTCGCAACCATTCGCGAACTCATCCAATCGGAACGTAACTACGTCGAGATGGTCCAGCATGTCATAGAGGTGCGGTCCAATGAGTGTCAGCACACCAGTACCTTGGCGAACGCAAGCACTAAATCTCATCCTTTGGACCACAGCACTTCATGCAGCCACTGCGGGAGAAGGCAGACTTCGAGGCCAGCACGTTTACAGCCGAGGACATCGACAACCTGTTCAACAACATAGAGATCCTGGCGATCATCTCGCAGCAGTTTCTACATTCGCTCGAGCAGCGCTTCGCCAGCACGACCAACTTCTCCACCTACGGCGACATCATCCTCAGGTTTGCCCCCTTCCCTTCCGCCCATGTGGGTTATCTGTCTGACGTAATAGTGGGAAGGTTTCAGATGGTGCTGCCCCTTTACTCGGTCTACTATCGTAAGTACGAAGAGACCAACGAACTGCTTCTGAAGCTCAGCGAGAGCGAAGAGTTCAGCCATTTTGTCGAAGTAAGCGCTTACTTCGCCCTCTGCTTTTTGCCAACAGTTGCGTCCCCACCTATTGACCGCCCGTGTACAGGAGTTGCAGAAGACCTCGGCCTACAACTCCATGCTTTCGCTCAACGTGTATCTCTACCGACCGTGTCAGCGCATCCCTCAGTACAGCTTGCTCATCAAACAGCTCCTCTCCTACACGCCTAGTACGGCCACGACTCATGCCCTGCATGGAAAGCTCAAACCAACTAACGGACTCTGCCCCTACACAGGCGAGCATGTGGACTATGCCAACATCCTCTCCGCGGCCGACCGTGTGCAGGTGATACTCGAGCTGCTCAATAAACGCACGCAGGTGGAGCAGTCCAAGCGGAAGCTGCAGGAGATTCAGAACAAGCTCGTGGGATACGACAAGAACCTCACCACCGACAGGAACCGCAGGCTGCTTGAGGAAGACGACTGGATCCTCTTGCACAACGTCCAGTCGGATCCCACTAACATGCGAAAACTCGGACATGTAAAGGGGTTTGTTGACCCTCCCACTCCTTATTGGTCCTTCTACTTAGAGATACGCCCAATCCAAGGTTCGACAGTCTGAAGGCCCTCGTGTGGCGGCCCAACGCGGGCACTACGCCGGAAAACAAGGCAGCGCTACAAACGCAGCTGGGCGTCAAGGCGCAGCCGCTGCATGTCTTCATCATGGCCGACATGCTGCTGTACGTGAAGCACCTCGAGGAAGAAGTTGTTGGCTGGCCCCACTCGGCTGATATCCTCGCCCTTGCGTCCCTCAGGTTCGCCAAGATCAAGGCCAACGGGACCTACAAGTACAAGTTCAGCATACCACTGGGCGGCGCTGTAGTTACTGAGATGACCACGAGTAAGTGATGTTTAATTCGGGGAGGAGGAGTTGTCTTCGATGTTGTAACTGAGATGGGAAGCTCACACACACGCGCGCACTCACCGTCGCAGGCATCTACAAAGGATTCGATAATCCTCTGCTTATCAAGCCCAAGACCGGGCCAGAGCGGTTCTTCCTTTTCAAGGACTCCATCGAACGGCGAAAGTGGACCGACAAGCTGTGGTCCATGATCATGGTGCTGACCGACGACAGCCGAATAAAGCCAGAGGTAATATGCGGATTGCTTAGACGGGGAAAAAAAGGGCGATCGGCGGCCACCGAATTGACATCTTTCGTTCCGTTGCAACAGTTACGACGGAGGATGTTCAGGGAACAGCATCACATGCGCCTTACCCAGATTGGGTTATCTAACTTAATGAAGGCCGCCATGGGCGACTCCACCGGCCACGTATTCGAAAGCGGCGTACGCGTATAAGTTGCTGTGAGTACCCACCCTCTGCCCTCTCGCTTATCGGGTCGTGTACAGGACGTCAGCGGCGACGGTCTGTCCGATGACGGCGGCGGGCTGTGGAGCAACGGCGTGCCGGCGAGCCCAAAGGCCCAGGCTTCGCCAGCATCGCTCGAGTCGTCCGACCAGCAGCCTATCTGCGCCCTCCCATCGGCTGCGGCGAGCGAGATGGTAGCGTCGGGGGCGGGACCCGAAAGCAGCAGCGCGGACGAGGAGGCAGAGGAACAGGGGTCGACGTCGGATGCGGACGCGACGGTCAAACGCAAGAAGAAGAAGCTGGAGATTGAGATCGAAAATCTGGAGTTGATGCGGAGGAAGCAGGAGGCTGAACGCGAGCGCAAGAGGAGCGAGAAGGAGGCCAAGAAGGCGGAGAGGGCCGAGCGCAAGAAGAAGAAAAAAGAGGAGCAGCGAGACCGCAAGTCTCTCAACGAGAAGGAAGCCAGTGCTGCGGCTTCAGAAGCCGCGGGCAGCGGCATCGAGGGAGAGTGGGAGGAGAGCGACAGCAGCGAGGACGAGATGTACGACCTCAGCGCCCTCTCGACGGCCAAGGGAAAGCTCGGCTTCAAGTCGGCGTGGCTGGAGCGATCGGAGCAGCTCAGCGGCGACCAGATCCCGAGGGAGCGCAAGGAGGTCCAGCGCAAGATACGGGAAAGGCGGAAGACGGGAAGCTCCAGTCCCAAGGGGCAGAGATCGGGGGGGAAGAGGTTGTCCGGCTCGCATAAGCTGAAGGACCGGCGGTCAGTGTTGATGGAGGCCGAGAGGCCGCCCGATACTTCTTCGGGCTCGGCGGGTAGCGCGACAGCTGCGCCCTCAACTGCCCTGTCCCGGTCCGTGCAGGACCATACCTCTACCCGCAAGCTCGAGCGGCAGAAAGGGGTGAAGAGCGCCAGATTGTCGCGCAGGAACATAGCACCGCTCGACGTGCTGGCAACCGAGGTGGAGCAGAGCGGAAGCTCCGTGCAGTCGGTGGTTCGCCCTTTCGTCCCCTCTATGGGCCAGCCATTGCAGCCCATTAAACGAAGCAACAGCATGGAGGCCCTAGCCCAGAAGCCACCAGCCGAAGGCGAGTTGGGCAATGAGAGTAAAGCCCGCAAGGCCGGCGGAGGACAAAAGAACTGAAGCGCGAAGGATATCCCTTTACACAAGAAGCTCCTTACAAGACCGGCATGGTGCCGCTCGGGTTGCGACCATGTACATACATAAATAAAAGGACGTCACGTCACGTCTGCTCGAGAGGGCTTGCCTCTCAGTCGTCCGCTTGTCGCACGGAGATGGCGTCGGAACAGGGCTTCTTCCGCACGAAGCTGATGGCTCGTGGCAGCTTCGCCTTGGCCCCACCACAACTTTGTCTATCGGTCTCCCCCCGCACCCATCCTCGCGACACACTCGGAGAGGGCGGTCCAGAACGAGGGCTAGCCACCGTTCTCGATTGGGTTGGTAGTGGCGGTGGCAAAGCAGCTTCCAAATCAACCCGCCCAAGGTGTAGAGGAGAGTCGAGCGGTTGGCTCTTGGGTTGAAGGGCGCTTCCCCCTCGCAGCATCTCTGCGAGGAGGTTGTACTCCTTGTTCGACAGCATGACGCTCTCCCGATTATATATTTCCGTTACGTACGCAGCCCCTTCGTTTCCTTCTAGAAAAATCAACTCTCCTTCATCCTCGCCATTTGACTCCTCTGAGTCCAGCTCCTGGCTTATGTTAGTCATGGCTTTACCCCTCCTTCGTCCTGCCGGGTGTTCGTTTTCTCTTTGTTCTTGCATAAAATGACAAGAGAGGATTAAATTTTGCCCAATAATAATAAATTACAAGGTGAATTCTGCAATGAAAACGAAAGGAAAACTTCCTTGCCTACTTCTGTACGCTACAGGCGGCCCGCTTCAAACTCGGCAAGCTCGCTGACGAGGTCGTCAAAACCAAAGCAGTCCGTGCCTCCCTCCTGCAGTTGCAGAGAACCCTGGGGATGGCCCTGGAATATCTGTCGCAGGCGGTTAACTTTTCAGGCATCTCTTTGGAGACTAGCACGAATCGGCGAGAATGGGCTACCTCGGGCGAGTACGCTCCGGAGCTCGTTCTCATCGCATGCATACTTAGTAGGTAGTGAAGCTCCTGATTGACGCCGTGGGCCTAATAGTTTTTTTTGGGGGGGGGTTGTTGTTCCTCAGCAGCCTGTTAACCTTCTCGCGCAAGCGATTTACACGTACGATGGCAAGCTCGAACAAGTATTGGGCTGTGATGGTGCCGGGGATGGGGATGGGGGCGGGGGCGGGGACAGGAGAGGGGACGGGAGGCGCTGCGAAGCGTCCCCACTCCATCTCTTGCTCCTGGACCTCCTCGGTCTCTTCGTTCTCCTCAGAGAAGCTGCCGCGATGATGCTTCCGTTTGGGGCTTGCCGAGGATTCTACAAAAGAAGGAGTCGGTATTGCTACGTTAAGTCATACCAAACCTGGTTTTTTAAGGGGGGGGGCGATAGCGAGGCTACCTGCGCTATCTTCCAGTGCTTGCGTCGCGGCAGCGGGCGGTTGATATGGGAACGGCAGCTCGGGATTGCTGTCTTTAAAACACTTAAGAGTCTTGAAGAACGATTCCATGGCCTTGATGTTGCACGTGAGGTAAGGCGCGGCGGTGTTCAGCACCGCAACGGATCTCTCGTATCCGGGCTGCTTGAGCACATCTAGCGCCCCCCCCCCGATCGCGATCAGATCAGATGTCCGTTCCGTCTTCCAACCCGCATCTCATTGCGGTGCGTGGTGTGTGAGAGACGGAAAAAAAAGGGGGGGGCTTACCGATAGCTTGGATGAGAGCGCCGCGGAGACCGCGCTCCGACTGCGAATCGTGCACTGGGAGTCCGAAGTGATAGAACTTGTTTTGGCGATACACGACAAGGGTCAGGACGTCCGCCTAAACAAGCGACACATAAGGTGAGCGTTGGGGTGTGTGAACAGGAGCACCGCAAACTGGAAATGAATCAATAACTATTTAATAAATATAAAACGTTATATTGAACAGATCAATTTCATTTTGTGGTTTAACTAAATAATTAAAATAAATCCAACCCAATTGGGAGGGGGCGTACGTGGGATGAGAAGCGGATCAAGAAGGAGGGTCGGCCTGTCTGGTCGGACGCTTCCCTGAGTATGCGTTCCACCTTATGCGGCTCGATCAGGTGGAGGAAATGGCCCATTGTTGTGCCCTCCGGTGCGCGCGGCCGGTCTACGTCCTCATTGGACAGGGCGGAGTTCATCAGCGATTGTGTCTGCACGTGGGGCGTCAGCAAGGCCGTCAGGTCCCCAGTAAGAAAGGGAAGGGAAGGGAAGGGAAGGGGAGTGGAAAGAATAGTATACAGAAATCATGGAGCAGAGGGAATGGAACGAGGTGATCCATTCGATGAGTCGCTTGAGCTTGTCCGGGTGGACAGTTTCGTTTTGTTCCAGTCTGTGGATGGCTCGAACGCAGTTCTCCGGCGGCAGCGGCAGCTCGGGCACTGTGGCGGATTTGGCAACGGTGCCGGCGCTCCTCTGTCTCGCCTTCTTCTTCCCAGTGTAGTCCTTGTAGCACCGCTTGTTGTAATAATGAGCGATCCACTTCCATACCACAGCCCAGCTCTGTGACATAGAGCGGAGCAGCGTAGGGAAGAGAGGGTAGGTGAGTAGAAATACATTTTATATGTGGCGACGATGGATGCCGTACATTATTGTTGTGCAGGTTTCGGTGGACTACACGAGTGAACATCTCCGGCCTCTGCGTGCTCTTGCTGTGGACCACATAGAAGAAGTCGGTCTGGGCCAGCACCGACTTGGTCTTGCTGTAAAGGATGATGATACGTGGAGTGGCCCTACTAGCAAGACAAACGGGGGGATGGGAATGACGTACCTTTCCTTCAGACGGAGGCGGATAACCTGCACGCCTACTTTGCTGTAAAGTTGGGAGGTGTCGAGAGGCACCTGTAGTATGAAACAAGACCTTTGTTACTGGGCGTTTCTCACACAAAAAATTGGCACTTGGGGGGGGGGGTTACATAATAAATAAAGTGAGTTACCTTGTACTGGTTTCCTGCTTCCTGCTTAACACCGGCGTTGGCGTCTACCTCTCGGCCCTCCTTGTTGATTTTCACCACCTCCAACTCGGCTGGAATAGGGCTCTTCACAGTCACAGTAAGGTTTTGATTTGTGGGCTTCTTCTTGGCGTCCTTTAAGAAAAGCACATCTTGCGCGTCGTCAACGGTGATACTAGAAATAATGTTAGCATTTGGAGGCCTCCACAGCCTTGTGAAGGGAGTTTACCTGCACCGAGGGTCAAGAGTGGTGGTCCATGTTTGGGGGCTCGTTGGGCTTTGTGTGCTGGCGAGCCGGGTCGCTGGAGGGGAGGCGTAGGAGTACGGAGAAGATGGCATGGGTGGCGTCGGTGGTAACAATACGTTTGGTGAGTGGTACATGGGCTGGCTGTATTGCCAAGAAGAACACAATTTTAGATTACGAAAACTGAACCGGACAAATTATTACCCAACCTTGCGATGGCGTCCACCATGCCCTCTCTCTGCAGTGAGTAGCCGGGTAGTTGTTGAGGTGGTAGTTGGGGCGCGGGAGCGTACATGTTGTTTGTTGTGAGCGGAAACGGGCAAATAAATACTCGCGTAAATACGCGAGGCCCGATTTCCGTCGAATCCTTGCCCGGAAGGATTTTACCCGGTTTAGTTAGCCCACCCGGAATTCTAAGCAGTAACTCGAGTTGCTGCTGAAAACTAAGCGGGATTGCTGTCGTCGCTGTGAAACTGACTGTTCTGACCATTGGCAAATAAAGAAGAAGGGTTGGAAGTTATTGATGCGTTTGTGTTTTATAAGAAAAGCGCTTAGGCCCCCTCCTCCTCTTTCTTGGCCTCTGCAAACTTTTTCCGCTTGAGAAAGTAGTCCGATACGTGTGCATGAGCCGGCACGTCAGTGTCTTCTCCGTAGGTCACCTGTCGAAACGCCAATTAGCCTCCCGCAACAGCAACCCGGGTCAATAAAGTACAGCGTACCGCGATGTCGGAGTGAATAGATGGATCGAACTCGGCGATCTTCTCCATTGTGATTAAGCGTCGTCGCAGTCGTAGCGAGAGGACCTGCTCGCTGTTCGCCAGGAGCTTCAGGCAAGGGTGCAGCGGGACATCGCTGTCCTTGTATTGGTCTGTCGTCGGCAGCCAATACACTAAACGGCCACCCGTGACCAAAGTCCGAGCGGCAAAGACGAGCAGATCACGCAAAACGTCGTCCACTTCGTACGGTACCGACTGCGGAATGTGAGGCAAATCTCTGCCGAAAACTCGAACATCAGGGGAAAAAATAGGAAGCTCTGCCGTATATGTTACAATGCAACGATCTGCAGGAGAACGTACGGGTCGACTCGTGCCTCCTTCACCTTTCGCTTTTCCTTCTTGCCTATCTTTCGTGCCCCGGCCCGCACGCCGTACGGTGCTTGATAGTGCAGCGTAAAACGACCAATATTATAACCCGTCAGTTGGGAAGGGAATCCCATTTTCCTTGTGGAGGAGGAGGGAGAGATATGGGCGGGGGTTGGATGTCTCGTACGATCGCCCACAATGGCGTCATACCACTGCGCGTTCTGCCGCCAGCACGGGCGCGAGCTGTCGCAGGCCACCAAGTCCAGTAGTCTGTCCTCCAACTTGTACTGGGCAAAATTGGTGAATATGTTCGTCGAGCATTCTGCGTTGGGGAGAGACACGAAATGAGCCGTGCCAAGGGAAAGTGACGATCTTCATCATGTTCGACAGGTGGTCTACCCGTGACTTGCTGGTTGAGCTTGGTGTCTCCGCGCAGCACCCGCGGGTCAATGTCCCCACCAATCGTCATCGCTCCAAAGTGAGCGCAACCAATCAGAATACTACCTGAAGTCGACAAAAATTAGGCGCCTAGACATAAAATGGAGCAACGAAGCACAGACCTGTGCCCACGAAGGGATCGAAGACCAAGGTGCCAGAGCGGGCGAGAGCCTGATTGGCCATGAGCAGCGTCCATTCGCTGCTCATCGATGTCGTGCCCAGGTATCCACGCTTCTTCAGCGAGTACTTGTCGATGAACGCTCGGCCCTCGCCGAGCACGACCTGCGCACGCGCAAGCGTCCCGATTAGGCATTTGTCACTTTCAACGGGACCGTTTTGTGAGTGTGGGGGTGTGGCATGTGTGACGAACCTGGCGGGCAAAATAAATCTTACGAGGAGGCGCGTCTTTTGGGGCGTTGTTACCGACGTCTTCGATAATCCAGAATTTGTTGTCCGGATGCTCCATACTGATTTTGCCTTTACACACACACACACATATATATATATACACACACACACACAAACGAATTCGGTTGTCATTAAAATGATTAATGAACGCACAATGAAAAGTACTACAGTATATTGGCGGCGAATAATTTGGGGTGTTTACCGTTCAACGGCAGGTGGGCGAAACGCTTCATGATCTCGATGCGCTCGGCGTTGTTGTGCTTTCGGCCGAAACCATCGACCACGAATTTGAACGACTTGTTCTCGGCACCGTGGATGGCCTTGAGGGAAACGGGTCAGTGGCCCAAGTCGAATTAATCAGAGTAATAGACGGTATCTTCCACCATCTTGTCCTTGGGATACTTCACGAGCGATGCATTCAATGCTTCGTAGGTGTCTCCTTCGCCCCACTTCTCAAAGAACCCCCTATATTGTTTCTTTGAGTATCAGATTAAAGGACAAGTGTGGTGGATGGGTACTTGATAAGGACTGAACGGGAAGCTATGTCGATGGCAGCCTTCTCCGAGGGAAGCGTGACCATCAAGAAAGGCCGCTATATGTATGGTGTCAGTTAAGGAAGGAAGAATGGGGAGGCAGGTTTGCACCTCTGAGTCGTGCTCTTCAATATTATAATGTACCGAGTAGTTAAAGAGACGAGCTAGAGACTCCAATTCTGTTGAATGTAAGCGCGGCTGTTAATTGGGTGCAAGTTCGTGCAAAGTTGACATACCGGGAAGCCTGAACTCAACCCTCGCGTGGTAGAAGTAACACAAATATTGAATCCCTGCCGGAGCCTCGTTATCGACCTGGACAAAACCAAAGATTGAAAACGGAAAAGTTCAGTACAATAAAAATCTATGCAAAGGGAGACATGTGTGCCTGCATTTCGTGAAAGATTTAACGATGAAGGAATGTGGTTGGGCTTTGTTTCCCGTTTTTTTCTCAGAACTTTTCAATCGCGAAACGAAGGAAAAAGCGACCCTGTCATGCGTTTGGGCCTTGCTCGGTTTTGGGTAGCGACCCGTACCAATGCATGTAGCCCCCAACTGCGGTCTCGCATCTTTCCTCCTTTGCATGTGCGTACCCTCTCAAGTGCGAACGACAGTGTTGAAAATGAGGGACAAGACCTTGCAATCAAAGCGAGACTTTCTGCACAAGAGTCTGGCACTGGTTCCCTTCTTCCAGGACTGTACGTAGTGGCAACACCGATTGGAAATCTCTCCGATGTCACTCTAAGAGCACTACACGTGCTTAAATCGTCGAGTTTTATCTGTTGTGAAGGTACCTTCATATTTCTATTCTGTGGTTCTGCTAACCACGTATCTGTCAGACACACGTACAACGAAAATAATGTTGAAACGGTACAAGATATTGGGCGGCGAAGGTGAGTCGAAGGGTCCGCGAGTGGACCTCATATCCTACCATCAACATTCCTCACCATCCAAAGTCAACATGATAATGCAGGTTCTACCTTCTTCTTGTCCTTGTTGATTTTGATAATCGTGGGATCATGCTATTGACAACTCGTCTACGCGGCTAGATATTAAAAACCAGAGCACACATCGTCTCTCTCGTCAGCGAAGCTGGTATATTTGCTGCCCATGGCGGGAGCGACAACTTTCACAGGCACGCATACTGACTGTACAACCAATAAGGTACACCGGGCATCAGCGACCCTGGAGTGCCGCTTATCGCTGAAGCCCATCGGCAAAACATACCGGTGATTCCCATTCCTGGCCCCTCTGGTACGCACAGCTGAGCCAGCAGGTGGAGCATTGTTCTGATGATTTGTCCTTATTCTAGCTGTGGTGGCTGCCTTAAGTGCTTCCGGGTTTCCATCTGAACGCTTTGTCTTCGAGGGATTTCTGCCTCATGAACGAGGAAAGCGACGGAAACTGTTGGAGTCTTTGTCGTTGCAGGAAAGGACAGTAGCGTGTACGTTCGATTGCTTGGCCACAAATTCATTTGTTTTAATACGCTCATTTGAGAACCATCTGTGTGCGGAACCTGGAAAGTCTACGAGTCCCCTCACCGTGTAATACACACACTTGCGGATTGTGTGGATGTGTGGGGACCAAATCAAGAGGCCTACCTCGCTCGCGAGTTAACGAAGATGCACGAAGAGACGTTGCGCGGCCCACTGTCTCTTCTTCTGGACACTGTTACCGTGCGTACTAGCCCCCCCCCCAAAAAAACTCCGGAAGCTGTCGGCGCACAGAGTGATCAACCTATCACCAAGCAGCAAAAGGGAGGCCGAGGGGAATTCACGATTGTTATCGGGCCACCTTCAGCTCCCGCCGCAAAGAAGAAAACCAGAATACGCGACTTCATGACCCTCGAGGATTAGCAGTGGCGTGTGCACCTTGGCCAGTTACCGTAAATTCACCGCAACTAGGCGGGCCAACTGGGCACCTGGTATTCCTTGGCTGAACGTTGCCAGCAGGTGCGACCAATAGCCATGAAGGGGAGCCCGAATGTTACGCCACGAGCCCGAGGAACGCAAAACACTTATTTAAAGCGAGAAAAGAAACGCAACAACCACAGTTCTCTTCTTGTTGATGTCCGACTCTTACGCTTCTAAGCAGCCTGCTCGCGGCCGCCGCGGCTCTCGTAGTGGAATTGGCTCGGATTCCGACTCTGGCTCTATGAGAGTGTCGTTCCGCTCTGGCTCACGCGAGAGTTCTAGGTCGCCTCCACGTGGCCGCAGCGGATCTCGCTGTGGCTCTCGCTCCGGCTCACGCGAGAATTCTAGGTCGCCTCCCCGTGACGGCCATGGATCTCGCTGTGGCTCTCGCTCTGGCTCACGCGAGAGTTCTAGGTCGCCTCCACGTGGCCGCAGCGGATCTCGCTGTGGCTCTCGCTCCGGCTCACGCGAGAGTTCTAGGTCGCCTCCCCGTGACGGCCATGGATCTCGCTGTGGCTCTCGCTCCGGCTCACCTATCAGGGGAAGCGAGAGGGAGGCCCAGCCTGGACAGTAGCGCCTGGCTGCCTGCCGTATGTCATTAGTCTGTCCCGAAACATGCTTGTGGTCGGCAGAAAAATTTTGTTAAAGTTTTCTGTGTTTCTGCAGCTTTATTTCAGGCCAACTTTTTTTGTTCCCGCTTACATGCACACAGACTCACATGAGGTTTCGTGGTGGGTAGACGTGACTCAAGCTTCTTGGAGTGGAATGTTCCGCACAGATACCTCACTTTCGGTGTGGCAGTGGCTGCAGCCGGACGCCTGGCTTGCTGGCAAGAGGCCAGACACGACGGTCAATGGAACCCCCCCTTCGGCACGCATGGCCCACACTATGTCTGCCTTGCACGATGGGGCCACAGTGTTTGTTTTTGGAGGCATTTCGGACCACGAGCACATTAGACAGGATGGGTTCCTCCTTGACACGAGTACGGGACACTTCGTTTGCTGGTTGCTGTACGTTGCTGATGTTGAAATGACTCACAAAGAGACGTGGACATGGACTGAGGTGAAGGCTCAGTCTCCCAAGTGTCCTCTGGGAAGGGCCTACCATACCGCCTCAGTGATAAGCGGGGACAGGTACACCTGCGTTTGGTGAACCTTATGTCTCGATCATAAACCAAACTTAGGAGGATGTATGACAGAGTAGTGATACTTGGTGGTGACCACAAAGTGGATTACTTACACTGGATGATAACAAGAGAGCTCGAGATGGATACGGTGGAAGTGTTTCACCTCAATACGATGTCATGGGAAACGGTTGAAACCACTGGGAACATCCCAGCTAAGCGCTCCGGGCACTCGGCAGCCGTCATGAAGGGAGACCGCATCGTCATCTTCGGAGGAACCAATCCGATGCTCGTTAATGATGACCATCTCTATGTCCTCCACACCAATAGCCGTGCGCGCCCTCGCTGTTGCATGGGGACCTTTCCTCCGTGCTGATATATCTTCCCCACGGTTTCAGCTGCTCCCTGGCGCTGGGAGGCCATCAAAATGAGCACCATCTTGCCGGAGCCCAGATTTGGGTTCGTGCCATGAGCTATGTTACCATCTCATCTTGGTTAGCTTACTTAACCGCTGCGAATGTGGTTCATGCATGGGCAGACACACTCTCGTCCCTGTGAATGACCACTTGCTTGTCTTGTTCGGCGGCAAGAATTACTCATACGACCTTGACGACGTTCATCTTATCTCCCCTGGTGCTGCTCTTCCCTCTCCTTCCACCGGTGCAAGACTCTACAGTGCTAGCTGATCGCCCGCCATAGATTACAAGGAGATCACCTTACTGGAGCCCTCAAACAAGAGCGTGGCCGTACCTGGCCTGTTTGGCCACATGGCTTTGGTCATCGGTTCGCAGTTGGTGGTCATCGGTGGCAAGTCCTACAACGCCACTTCCAACGAGATATACGTGTTTGATCTTCGTGCGTTCATCTTCCTAGCGCCCTCCCCCCTTCTCACTGAGGGCTTCGTCAGTCGCGCACAGGCCTCTTCGTGCCTCATGATATGTGGCTAATTATATCCGCACCGCTTTTGTGTGGGTGGCAGAGCTGAGGACATGGAGAAAGCAGCTGACTAGCATCAACCCGGAGAACTACCTGCCGCGCTATTATCACTCCTGCTGCGTGATTGACAGCAACAAGATTCTCATGTTTGCTGGTAACAGCTTGCCTAAAATGAGACATTGTGGCCATCAACGTGCAAATCCGCTCAGCAGAGTTCCGGCAGGTTATGAACTGATATGGGGCTCACAGAACGATATCGCCATCTTGGAAACGGGCATCGTGACCAGCGGTCTGGTCTCTGATCTCAGCCGACTGCTGAAAAGTGGTTGGCTCAGCGATTTCACCCTCCGCGTCCACACTACGAAGTACTTTCCCCCGAGATGGAATGGATTCAGACGCCCTAAAGCTTCTGTTGATATTCATCAGAGGCGAAACGCAGGAGATCAGAACTCATCGCGCGCTGTTGTCCGTCCGATGTCCGTTGCTGCTTCAAGCGGCCGGGGAAGAGAATGACGGCTTGGATGTAGAGGGGAACGCTGAAGCCTGGCGGCTGTTTGCCCATTTCCTCTACACAGGACTCTTTCGTGCCACCGAACCGGGTGTGGAAAGCGGAGAGGGGTCGCTGACCCTTGCCATAGATGAGAGCGAGCTCATTAGAGACCTGCTAGTGATTGATGAACGCTTCCCGATTGCGGGCCTTGCCAGCATCCTGTCAGAAGCCCTAATCGTCCGCATGCTCCCCACCGCCTCTATCCTCCACGAAAAGACGTTACCCTCGCTTGTCGATTCGCTTCATGCAATGCTCGTCAATGGCGGCGAAGAGGCTGATAAGAAGGAGAACAAGGGAAGGGACCTTACTTTCATTCTTCAGTGCGGAGATGGGGATTGCGCCACTCTTCCCACTCGATCTGCGCATCGGTTCATGCTGGTGGCAAGAAGTAGGCTCTCATCAGATCCTCGTCACTTTCTTTCACCCATTTGGAGGAACTTAACTCGAAACATTTTACAGGTGATTACTTCCGAGCTATGCTGCGGTTCGACGGGCACGACGGACAAGCGCCAGAACGAACACTTGCTCTCAGCGAATGCGTGTCTCTAAAATCGCTCGATGTTATCCTCCAATTCGTTTACACCGACAGGTAGGCTCAACCTACTTTGCCCTTGCAAGCTCACTCTACCTTACCTGTGCATGTAAACTGACAATTGTATTCCCAAGGGTGGATCTGAGCCAGTTGGAAGTGGACCAGGCGCTGGAGTTGGTGGGAGTGGCCAACGAGTACCTGATGAACGAGCTCAAGCTGTTCCTCGAGCGGTTCATCATCAGCAGCGAAGCCATCGACCAGGAGAACGTGTTCTTCGTGCTTGGGACCAGTGACCACTTCAGTGCCCACGAATAGGTGTACCACTGCATCGGTCTTCTTGCCGAAAACGATGCGTGGTCAAGTGATGACGAGTTTAGCCGACAATACGAGGCACTCCCCGAGGCAATGAAGAGAGCCGTACGTGACCGCGCTGAACACGGGGCCAGAGGCGGCTCCAGGGGATTACCGAACTGACGGAAGGAGTCAGGAGGCGAGACCGAGATCCACCAGCTAGGAGTGGGACCAGTAAGCGTGCTGAAGAGATGTGCGCCGACATTTTTTCCTTTAAACAAGGAAAAAAGTTCGCGTAAGCTATCAAGAATTGGAACAAAGAAACTGCCGGACAAATAATGGAGGAAAGGGATGACTCGTCTCTGCCGTTAGTAGTAATGGTGGACTTTCTAGCGGATGCTGTCCTAGAACAAGAGATCCTCAAAGGTGTTGCTCGCGTTGAGTGCTGGCAGGTGGAAGGGCACAACGGGCTACCCGACCGCGTTAAGGTCAGACGTCAACGCTGTTGCCTGCCTTCCTTGACTTGTTTACTCATAACAGTAATTGTAGGAGGCTGCAGGCCTACTTGTATGGCACCTCGTCCACTTCCCTCGCGAAGTATTTGAAGCGAAGCTCTCAGGTTGGTTAGGTTTCGAGCAGTATAAATTACCACTCTGGTCTCATTTTTTGACGGCCAGGAGGCGATGTAAAAACAAAGGTGCTGGTACGGGTAGGCATGGGCATAGACTCAGTAGACCTGAAAGCTGCTGGTGAACGCGGCATTTACGTGGCGAACGTGCCTGACTATGGCGTGGAGGAGGTTGCTG
>CDFF01071451.1:0-12500 GCA_000826265.1 Acanthamoeba culbertsoni
ATAAATAAATAAATAAATAAATAAATAATGGTATGTAAAATTATGGACGTCGTTTACGTTGTAAACGTGAATGACAAGTTCGTTTAATAAGAATTGTACCACACATTTTCAGGCACGGAATTCAGTGCCGTGGGTTACATGCCGCCATCGGTGCAGAAGCGCTACGAGCCGCCCACAGGACTCAACTCTTGGCCTGCAATCTTTTCCTTCCCCGGTGTACGATTTTTTTTGCACCCAATTTTTATTTTCATTGACATTTTAGTGCACATTAAATAAATAAATAAATAAGTAAATAAATATGTAAATAAATATATAAATAAATAAGTAAATAAATAAAATGATAAATGACCAATATAAAACAAAATTAGGAGCCTATGGCGGATCACTGGCCGAATGTGGTCAGCATGATCCTGGACAATGACGAAGAACTCCGGTAACACAATAGATGCTTGTACGCTACACGAGTAACAGCTGAAATTTCTTCGCAAAAACAGGAGCTTCAGGCAAGCGATTCTGTACTTTGACAAGGCGATTGACTTTACCTACGCTGCCATTCGCACCGATGTGGCCTACACGCTTGTATGTGGGATGGAATGAGCAAACAACAACAACAATAATAATAATAATTTAACTGTTTACAACCTATAATAGGTGGCTATCTACCGTGGAAGGCAGAGGGCAAGCGAGAGTGTGATTCGTAGCTCGATGAACACCATTGCTGAGCATCTTCGGAACACATCAACCTTTGCGCGCTTGCGGCCGAAATAATAAAAGGATTAAATAGCTAAGCTTGTTCGCTCATAGCTCTTCAGTTGTAAACCCTATGAGAACGAGCAGTACATGTGGCTGTTCAAGAGTCTTCTGTTCCTTTTTTTTTCTTTTTCTTTTTCTAGTTGGTGTTGTGGAGACGAAAGTTAAGTTGTTCCTTTTTCTGTTCCCCCCCGTTGTTGTGTGTGGTTGAGTAGAATGGTGCAGGAGTGTGTTAATGTGGTGGTGGTGGTGGTGGTGTGGAGAAAATGCCAAGTCCTTGCAGAAGGCCTCTTTCGAGGTCGCCCGCTTGGACCTGGTCAGGGCGAAGCTCAACCCTTTCGGGGAACTCCGTAAGGCCGCTCAATGTCGTGAACCTCGTGAGAGGAACAGCGCCAGAGCGTGCAGTGCGCCCACTCGACTGACAGGCCTCACTCTTGTGAGAGAGGGGCCTGCTGCAAAACAGCAGAGTAGGCACGATCCAGCTCAACCCCCTGAAGGTTGAGCTGCAAATGGCCCGTATACCGAGTTGCCCTTATGAAGGCTTCGGCAAAGTAGAAAATTGTGGGAYGGAACTTTTTGGCAGTTCGATTCAGGAAAATATGTTTCATTGCGACTTTCTTTGTTGCAATGATACCAATACTCAACTTTGTGGGCTACGATGCAATGTAATAACAGTTTTTGTCCACCATCTTGATTTCATTCGTCAAAAGTAATTAACATGAGTCCGCCCACGCTCAACCCGTTGATGACGCCCTCCATCGCACCGTCACGGTTGGTCATCAGCCCTCGATTACTCCTTCAAACTCAATCAACAGGACGCCGCAAGGCCGCCAAAGCTGACCCACATGCCAAGCCCATCAGCGCTCTCGCACATGTCGTGGACCCCCCTCTCGCACGCCCAAGCACCGCCAATCTCATCCCACGCTGCACTGGATGTGTAGATATTGCAGCAAGAGCTGGGCACATTCTTCTTCGTTGCTGACACTCAAGGCAAAAGGACAATTTTGCCAGCGTGAGCGGCATGAATGACCTCTTCATGCGCCTTGGGGGCATCCACCAGCGCGAACTCCTTGCCCACCTCTGGCCGCAGCGTGCCGTCGGCTAGGCCCTGTTCGATGAAGGCATGCTGCTCGGCCGTCTCCTCCGGTGACGACTGGGCCAGCGCCACCGCCGTCACGATGGCTTCCTTGGTCATGATCAGCCTACGCCCACACAGACCGCCGGCGGGTGAGTGCTACGCGCGCAACGTTGACAAACGATCAGATGAAAGAGACTCACCTGGGCGCGAAACTGGAGATCTCGCCTCGGCTTCCTACGATCACGATGGTGCCGCCGCGCTTGATCAGGTCCAGGTCCTTGACCAGGTTGACGTTGGCCAGCATCTCGATCACGATGTCCACCCCCGCGCCGTCCTTCGTCGACTGCTTGATGCGCTGAGCGTAGCCCTCCTCCTTGTGGTTGAACACGGCCTGCGCCCCGCTCTTGAGCACGAGCTCCTGGCCCTCCTTCGTGCTAGCAGTGCCTTGGAGAGTGGGGCGGAAAAGGCAATCGCGAATAAGACACTTGGTGTTGAGGGAGGGAGGGGGGAAACCAAATGAAACAAAAAAAATAAGGAAACTCGATTATATTTATTATTTATTATTTATTATTTATTATTTATTATTTATTATAAAAGAATCATAATTTGTGCTTACCGATCGTAGGGAGGCCAAGCGCTGCTGCAATTTGTACGGCGGCGATGCCGACGCCACCGCTGGCACCGTGCACGAGCACTGTCTTTCCAGTCCCCTTCGACGCCTTGGCTTTTTGCACGAGAGCCCTTATAATCCATATTATATTTATATTTTGCTTGGAATTTAATGGGATAATTTTTTTTTGCATAATTGACGGCGTCACCAAGTCACCTGAAAGCAGTGGCGTAGGGGACGTGCACCGCCGCGCCCTGGCTGAAGGTGACATTGTCGGGCAGCCTATGCGCCTGCGCCTGAACGATTGACAAGTCCAGCGTTAGTGAAGCTTTCCCTTTCGTGAAAAAAAAAGGGGGGGGGCTAAGCGAAGTACCTCTCGAGCGAGGGCATGAGAAGCATAAGAGCCTGTAAGGGTACCAGCAAGATACACGCGATCACCCGCCTGTAAACGTGGCGACCATGGTCACGTTCAAGTAAGCATGTGCATGTGCCAAGGATAGCACTCAAAAAAGACGGGGGGGGGGAACCTTGAAACGCGAAGATGAAGGAGCATCGAGAACAACGCCAGCACCGTCAGCACCAGGAGTGTAGGGCAGCGAGACGGTGTAACCATTGGAACCTGAGCGAATGTAAGTGTCTACAGGGTTGACGCCTGCAGCTTTCACCTCCACAAGCACCTGCGGTACTCAAGAGGGGAAAGTCAACGTTGATCTGTCTCAGAGTAATCAGCATCACAAGGACACTAAAACATACCTGCCCAGGTGCAGGAGAAGGAAGGGGCAAGTCGCTTTTCAGTTCGAGAACAGAGGAGTCACCTTGCTTTGTGACAACAATAGCACGCATGTTGGGACTGGAACGTGTGGCGTAACAAGAGGTTATAGGAAACGTCTTGGATGGGCAAGCGTTGAGTGAAAGGCGCAAGGTAGATGGAAAACAGACGGTGCTACAAGATCCCCTTATGTTGTGACTTCGGCCCGAAGCTGCTCGGCGCATCCACGCTCACAACGGCGAGATCCAGCTCTGTTTTTTGAGCGCGATTGCTGCGCGTTTAAATGCCAAGAAAAGAGGCCAAGGAGACCGCGAAGGGGAGGAAAATCAAAAAAATCATCTCTCCAACCAAACATAAAACATGGCGACATCAGCGACGTTGACGGATCAGCAGAGGGCGGAGTTCATGCGTAGGCAAGAGGAGTCCATCGGACAGCAACTTTTCCAGCAAATGGTGCAGGCCACCAGGAATCGCTGCTTCAAGGCTTGTATTACGCGACCCAATCCTTCCCTTACGAAGGATGACCAAAAATGCATTGTCAACTGCGTTGATCGCTACTTTGAGGCCCGTACTATCGTGATGCACGCCTACAACAAGGTCTACGAGAGCGTACGTTTTCTGCTTGCATCGTAGATTCAACTTGTGATCACTTCGATCTTACTTGAATCGGATCAACAGATGATGCAGAAGCAGCAAGCCGAGCAGGGTGGCGCGGATTTCTAAGCTCGAGACTGAGTGTTAAACGGGAGGAATCAGGTTCATAAAATCTTCATTGATCATGCATGACGTCTCGTTTCTCTTCTGTATCTTGGTTTACGCCTCAGAGCTCTATGCCGGCCACGAGTAGGGCGTCCTTTGCCCACTCTGGGTAGTCTCCCTTAGGAAACTGTTTTCGGAAGAACTCTTTGACGAACTCGTCCAGTCGTCCCTCGATGATGCTCTTCCTTATCTCTCTCATAAGCCTATCGAGACGTCCCCACGCAGAGCGCAACGAAATCAGACCATTCGTTCGTTTGAGGCTCGAAAGGCAAAGAGGCGGACCTCATCTGGAAGGCGATGTTATGGTAGCTCAGCAGCTGGCCGCCTACTTCTTCCTTGGCGGCGACCGTGTGCAGGTAGGCGCGAGTGTACTTCTGGCAGACCATACAGCCGCAGTCGGCGTCGATGGGGCGATAGTCGTTCGCATAGTGTGCATTCTTTAGCTGCAACGAGCCCTCCATCACTAGCGCCGTTCCTATCATCCCGCTTAAAAGCTGCCGCCAAAAAAAAAGAAAAAAAAGAAAAAAAAGAAGAAAAAACAAAGCAAGACAAAGGATTGGAAGAGCAGATACCGAAGCGAGCCGTTCGGGTAGGGAAGACGCAGTCATACATGTCGACACCTAGAGCGGAGCAAACCACGAGATCCACCGCGTAGCCCACGCCCATCAAATATCGTGGTTTATCCTGCGGCAGACCTGTCCCGTGTCCAATTGTTCTTTCAGTCTCACACCGAAACGACACCCATCAACACACACACACACACACAAGGGGCCATAAGTTTCGAAAATGCAGACCGTGTTCGGGGTCGGTGCATTGAGCGACGATACGCCAGAAGTCCTCCTTCCGCTCTCCTCCGCTGAGTCCGCCGATGGCATAGCCGGGCGTGTCTCGCTTGATAAGCTCGCGCAGGCAGATTGTCCGAAGCTCGGGGTTGAGACCGCCCTGAACGATCGCAAACAGATTCTGAGTTGTGGGGTTCTTGTGGGCGTTGATGCATCGGTCGATCCAACGAATGGTTCTATACATGGCCTCCTCCACGCGCGGACCCGTGGTGGTCGAACTGACGACGTCATCTGATAGGATATCACAAGGTAATGAACATGTGGCCTCTTGTGGAATGTCAGCGGGAGTGTCACACCGAGAGCCATGATGATGTCCGCGCCGATCTGGTTTTGGATGTGAATGGACTGCTCGGGGGTGAGGACCATGCGAGATCCATCGTGAGGCGAGATGAAGGTGACGCCCTCCTCGGTAATCTCCGCCAACTCCAGCAGAGACACCATCTGGAATCCACCGCTGTCCGTGAGAATATTTCGTTTCCAGTTCATAAAGTTGTGCAGACCGCCCATCTGTTGCACAACTTCTCCGCCAGGCCTGCACAACCAAAATAAAAATAAAAAATAAAAAATTAATGAACAAATAAATGGATAAATGAAAACAAGAAGGACAAACAAGTAGAATACCTGTGCCCCAGGTGATAGGTGTTGCCTAGAATAACGTGACAGTCAAGTTCCTCCAGCTGCTCTGTGGTGAGGCCCTTCACTGTGCCCTGAAATACGCAACGCTCTCAGCCCCAGGCCGGGGGGGGGGGTTTCGGTTTACCAGCCGTACCTGAGTGCCCACAGGCATGAACATGGGAGTGTCACAGACATGATGTGGAAGCGTAAGGCGGCCAACCCGGGCGCGCTTCCACCGAGCCACAACCTCGAATTTCAGCGCGTGGGGCATCTTTCGAAAGCTCTCTGAATTCGTACTCATCTCCGTTTCTGGGTTATGTTGTGCCATTGTTCCGGACAATCGATCTTCCCACAAGATGAACCTTTTCTCTTTTTTTTCTTTTCCTTTCATGTTAGCAAAACCGGGAAGAACAAACTCGAGAAAAAGAGAATAAACACAACAACATGAGCCTTAGGAGAGGTGTCATGGCCCGGCCCTTCTATTCTGGGCTGGCAAATGGACCAGCTCGTAACAGGCCATCTAATATAGTGTTTCTCTCACCTCGCCCCGGAATCGTTCACCAAACTGCCCCTTTGTCATGCAACAGCTCAGTCGCTCGCCGCTTCCGATTCTTCACGAGTGATGCGGCGTCTGCGAACAAAAATCGCAGCTCATCTACGCGCTTGACCCAAGAAGCGCGAAGCAAAGGTGCAGGTCCGAGACAGAAGAGGACAGAGGCCAGCACGGCGGGCGCATCTGCATCCGTAGCAGATGTTCCTACGAGTCTTGCCCAGCCTGGCAAGCAGGCTAGGGCCGAGATAGGCACGAGACCGCCGGCCCGGCTTCGCGGCAGCGACCAGGAGCCCGTGGTGGCTCTGGTCGGTCTGCCCAACTGCGGCAAGTCGACTCTGTTCAACAGACTAGTGAAACAGAACAAGAGTCTCATCACTTCGGAGCCCGGTACTACACGCGATCGCGTCTACGCTCACTGCGAAATCAGCTCTCGTACTGTCATGGTAAGTTGGAATTTTTTTATTTTTTTTAAAATACAAATGAAAATACAAATACAAGTAAAACACTTAATCATCTTAATTATTCGATTAGTTAATTTATTAATAATTGTAGGTGGTAGATACGGGCGGTATGGTGGGCACGGGCGACTTCTTCTCTCCGCTCATCCACGACCAGGCGCTGGTGGCCATGAACGAGGCCGACATCATCCTGTACCTGTTCGACTACCGCCAGGGCATCACCATGAAGGACGTCGAAGTTGCCCGTATTTTGCGTCGACACGCCAAGAACCAGAAGGAGGTAATCCTTGTCGCCAACAAATGCGACAGTCCTGAACTCATACTGGAACTCGAAGAACGCAACAAAGCCGGTCCCACGGGTAATTTTCTCTCAATTTTCTAAATGCGTATCGAAATAAGTAAAGAAAAATAAATAAAATAAAATTCACTAATTGATGATAAATGACCCAAATACGAAGGCAAGCCGGATGACTATTGGAAGTTGGGTCTCGGACCAGCGGTGCCGGTGTCGGCCATTCACGGAACGGGGACAGGCGAATTGCTGGACAAACTGGTCGACATTATGGAGACCAGCTACCCCGTTGAAGAGGAAGCCAGCGAACCAGACGAGGACACCACAGGTAAGCACTCTTTTTTATTTTATTTTATTTTATTTTATTTTATTTTTTAAAACAAAACCCAAAAGAAGGTAATAAATAAATCGATAAATAAAGTGGATATACCCGCAGGGAATGACGTTTGTCTTCACAACCTCAATCATATTGATGCAGACCCTCGAAAGCGGATCTCAATTTCCATTGTGGGACGGCCCAACGTCGGCAAATCGTCTTTCCTGAATCAGGTTCTCGGACGCGAGCGAGTCATAGTGACGAACGTGGCCGGTAGGGAATTCTTTTCTTTTCTTTTCTTTTTCTTTCTCTTTCGCCGATAACGATATTATTCACAAGTTGATTTATCCGTTTTTTGGGGTGCACAATATTTAATGTCGACAGGCACAACACACGATGCGGTAGACCACAACATTTTGTGGAAAGGAAAGAGACCCAAGCGAAAAAAGAAGTCTTCTAACGAAGGCCAAGCGGATGATGAGGGTGCTTCGTCCGAAGTTTCCGTCGAAAATTCGATGGAAGAGGGTGCGCTTTACTCCAAATTTCAATGAGCGTGTCACTATTGTTTACCAATAAAACAGGTGGTTCGCAAGCGGGCGTGCCTATTCGGCTCGTCGACACGGCAGGAATCAACAGAAGGGCCACGCATGTCAAAGGCAAGTTGAGCACACATACGAAATCCGATTGGCTCATTTTATTTCGCGTATGGCGTGGCAGGTCTTGAGAGGTCGTCTGTGCTTTGGGCGATCAAATCGATCAACAGATCGGATATCGTATTGCTTTTGATCGACGCTACGCAAGGCACGTTAATTTAACTAGCATAGCTTTTTTTTTTTCAATTGTGAGGATGTCTCAACAATGGTCTCTTATTCTTTTCTTTCTTTTTCATTCTTACTTTTCTTTTTGTTTGACAGGTATAACGGACCAGGATATGCGTATTGCAGAACATATACTCGACAGCAAGGCCACGACGATCGTGGTAGTAAACAAATGGGATATGTCCAAGGAGAGCAAGGAAAAGGTATTTGGTTGCCTGTCAACCGCCCGACACCTGGTGCACGTGACCCTGATTGGTTCGGTCGTTTCTACACACAGTGGCAGAAATACGTGCAGGATACACTGCGATTCATGAAATACGTTCCAGTCATGTTCTGCTCGGCAAAGACGGGTAAGTGTCCATATTTTGGTTTTTTTTTGTGTGTCTCTTTGTATCGCAGCAGGCAGAAAGGAGAGGGAAAGAGAATACGCGAGTTGACTCTCGAAATGTGAATGATCGACAGGGGTGAATGTGAAGGAGACTATCGATTTGGCCATCCGTGTGGCTCGGGAACGGTCACACTTCATCAAGACATCAACCCTGATGCGGCTTCTCGAGAGCGCGCGAACGAGGCATCGCCCGCCCTCCAAGAATGGCAAGCACCTCAAGATACGCTACGCCACTCAAGGTGCGTCAGGGACGATATCGGCACAAAAAGGAGACCAACCAAGTTAATCTTACCCGTGTGTGTGTGTGAAACGGCAGCCAAAGTGAAGGTGCCGACATTCACGTTCTTCGTGAACGACGTCGAATTGGTACACTTCTCGTATCAGCGATTCCTGGAAAATGCCATTCGTGAATTCCATCCGTACACGGGAAGCCCTATGCGCCTCATCTTCAAGGACAAGGAAAAGACCATAATTTCCTGATATAAGAATAACTAAAAAGAACATGAAATCTACCGCTCGTTTAAGGTTGCTCCTATCAATGGTACTATCAGTACACGATCCTCCTATCCTTTGCAGGGGAAAAGTTTGTGCAATGTGGTGAGGCGCGCAGTGCTCCGTGGTGCGGTATCGACACCTGCACAAGGACATGGACCTGTGCCCGACGTGCTTCGCGACCGGCAAGTACACTGACACTAGACAGAGCAATTTCCACCCAAGGGTTGACACGGAATCGCAATGTCACAACAATTTCCATGAAATGACTATCTCCATACTACTGCAACACTCTCTTCCCTTGAACCGCGAATGGGGGATGGGGTAGGGGTACGGTTAAATACGGCTGGCACGCAACGGTTCACCGGGAACGGGACTTAGTGCAGCTGGCAGCAACAGGTAACCATCCTTGCAACGTCGGCGGATCGATACCCACTAACCTGCAATATGCAGAGTGGAAAGAAGGAATTCAAAGAAAGCTCGACCCAAACCCAAGAGAAAAAGCAAAGGAAAAAACACAGAAACGGTACCAAAAATATAGAAATAACTAATATGATAACAGTAAAAAAAAAATAACAATGAAAAAAACACAACCAAAAGAAAAACAACAACAATCTTCAAAGAAAAAAAAAAGCGAAACAAAAGATAAACAAAGCACGAAAATAATAAAAAAACAAAAAGCAAAAGACGAAAATACAGAAAAACCAACAAAGAAACAAACCAGAAAAAACAAAAAAGATAAAAAACAGAAAAAAACAAACCAGAAAAAACTTAAAAAAACAAGAAAAAATACAGAAAGAACTACCAAAAAACATAACAAAAAAGAGAGACAAAAAAAACAAAAAAACCAAACAAAATAAACCAAAAAAAAAAGAAATACATCCCAGCAAAAAACCAACGGTGTGAAAAAAAGACAAAAAAGTGGAATATCAAGCAAAAAACATGCACGCGGACAAACTACAAAAAGGAAGAAACAAAGAAGCGCAAGAAAAACATTAGGTCAACAATCAACAAGGCAACAATGGAAAATGGAAAAAGGAATATGAAAAAAGGAATATGGAATGTGGAATATGGAAATACAAGTGTAAAATATGGCACGCGAATAAGCACCACCAAACAATCCAGAAAAAACCCCTCTGGAAAAATAGGTACAAAGCGATGATGGTCCCAAAGGGGGAGACCTAAGCTTTTGCCTTATTTCCTACCGGAAGGAATGCATCTATGTTTGCTTACATGTGCACTCGTGCGAGATTCCTGTAGAAGCGCCCGATCCGCTGCAGTCGCCGCGCATCGTCGCCAGACTGGGTGTGGTCTCATAGAGGTCCAGTATCTGGCTGCTCACTTCTGCACCGTGAAAAAGGAGAGGGGAGGGGACGCAAAAGCGCGACACCTGTACATAGACAAGCAAACAGCTCGCCTTGCAAAAGTGTCTTAGGAGCACCAAAAGCCAGCCACGCCCAGCCGGACACAAGTCGAGCTTTCCGATGAAGTGTAACTGGTCAACCCTTCCACTTCATGCACACAACACGGCAACATGGCACGCAAAGAGGGTCCACAAAACTAGTCGGGACCGCCAAACCAGGTTTGCAGCTGCTTGAACAGAGCGTGGTATTCGCTGCCTAAGGATGGAGCGAAGCACACAATTAATGTCAACGAAGAGCCCTACAAATCACCATTGTTTAAATACACACCTGCGGGTAACGTCCTTCCCCCCCGGTTCTCGTTACTATTCTTGCGTCTCTGGTATGATAGTTGTACTCTCCTTCCTTCTCGTTCCCCCTCCTTCCCCTCCCCCCGACAGTATAGTGAAGCGCAAAACAGTTTGTCTGTCTGTATTGACGCCTGACACTATACATGTGTCGTGCGCGTGTGCGTGTGATGGGCAGGCGCTGCTGTTCTGTGGGTTCATCCTGGCGGGCGAGCTGATGTTCGCCGTGGGCAACGCGTCCCCAGTGTCCCAGTGACGGCGCGAATTGTTGAGGGTTAAGTCCAGAAAAATAGATGAAGGGAGATTTTATGCACGATAAGCTGCAAGGTATAGATGGATTTCAACGAAAAGATGTTGACCAACCCAGCTCTCACTAGGATGTTGACCGGGGATAACAACACAGGTTAGCCGTTATTTATGTTTCCCTGATTTCTTGCAGTGCTTCTCGAACATTACCAGGTGGGTGAGGTCTTCGATGAGTCAACCCCACGCCAGGTCTTCCGTCGTCAAAATCGCCTCTTTTCCTATTCTGGAGTTTAAAGAAAGAACGAACCAGGCAACATTGGGAATGTGAATAGGAAAAATGAGAAATGAATGACGGCAGGATCTGTCAGTTAGGTTGCTGGGTTTATAGTTCTATATAAACAATGAGACGATCACACGGAACAAAGAGGAAAGCAGAACATGGTCGTAAGCCCGTAGGTCAGGCGGAACCACGCCGAAGGGGAAGAAGACCTTTTCGAGAAATGGCGGGAAGACTCAAGGGATCAACGTTTCCTCTTGTTGGTTGTCACAGGTCGGCTTTCATTTCATTGGTGCCGTGGCGAAAGGAAACGCAGGCAGAGAGGCAAGAAAGACAAATCCTCCACTGCACAGTGGTGTTTCACTCACACGTAGACACATGAGTGGCAAGAGAAGAGCTTTCCTCAAGGCCTCAGCTTCCTTACTATGTTACGACGTCGATGACCAGGCCACGAGAAAGAGCAAGAGGCTTCGCATAGCAGGTGGCAACAGTATAGACGAGAAGAAACAGGAGACGAGAGTGCGGGACATACTAGAGCAGCTACTCACGCTTACGGAAAACTTGTCTTGCATGCTACAGGACTCTCAAAATGAATACCTCACAGAATTTACCAGACAAGAATACACCCACGACCCAAGGGAGGCAGAAAAGGATGAAGAAGGACAGACTGAGAGAATCGGTGGTAACGAGGTTAAGCTGGAGTTCTCTTCCCTTGACGACGAGACCGAATCAAACACAACTACCGACGACAACGACAGTAATGCTGCCAACACCACCTGGGAAGAAGGCAGCGAAGCCTCTAATATAGGCGGTGACGATGGGTGCGACACCATCTTCACAACTAGCGCGTATGAACCGGACCCGTGGCTGGGGTACTACGGCAACGGGTGGATGCCCACGTCAAACAGACCGTATATATTCTGGCCACCGCCATGTACCTCCTGCCCCGAAGACGATGATCTCAATCAGGAGGGAGCCACTGAGGAATACTTGGGCCATCACGTAGACAATGATCTCTACCAGGAGGGAGCTACCGCGGGATACCTGAGCCCCATAGACTTCAGCACCATGGACTTCCCTACGGTGAGAGCCGAAACGAACCGTTACACCGAGCTATCTTGCGAAGAGGTGCTCAGCGACGGAGACAACTCGGTGCACGGGCACATAACCCCGGAACTTCCTGGTACTGAGGGGGACACGGAGGAGTCCTGGCTGCGTTCCGTGCTATCTGTCTATGAACCCATGCAGGGTGTACTATGATACTACTTACATGCACTTAAGGCATTGCCTCAATAAAATTTAAATCGCTCGAGAGCTCCACACTCCTGCTGAATGAAGCGGTAGTTTCCTAGCACAAGAGTAGCAGACGAGGACCCATAGACAGACAAGTTGAGTCCTTCCTGCAACCGACTTTCGATGAGCTACTTCCCACGGAATGCTCCACCATCCTTCCCTGAGTCGTTCCCAGAGGGATAAAAACACCGTAATTCCGTTGCTAGCGACGAAGAGAACGTTCGCCCGCAAAGTCA
>CDFF01071452.1:0-11130 GCA_000826265.1 Acanthamoeba culbertsoni
AGAAGGAGAAGGAGAAGGAGAAGAAGAGTACGAGAAGGAGCATCAGGGTCATTTTCCATATATTACGTCGACCCGCAGTGAACAACACGCTCTCGCCTTTGAGATTCCTGGCATTGATGTCCATTCCGAAATCTTTCAACAGACGCCTGCAGAAAATCATGATGTGCGTGTTCACATTTCCACCAAATTTCCAACGAATGACCTGCACAAGGAATGTGAGGAAGTCGAATCATGTACCGAACGAGCTGCTGATTGTCGGCCATGACGGCATAAGACAGTATCGTGTTTCCAGTGCTGTCCTCGACGTCATTTATGTCCCCTCCCAGCTCGATCAGACGCTCCACCTGCCAATCGCGAACGGTCATCAGCCGCCTCCCCCAATGTGATTGGTGGGAAGTGATAAAGAATGCACGTGCCACTTCCGAATTGCGTTTGGCCAATCGGCCGAATGGGTGAACAGCAGCCAGCAGAGGCGTCTGCCCGCGTTTGTTCTTCGTGTTCAGGGCCGCCCGGATTCGCCCGCTTAACTGGCTCGGCTCGTTGCACGTGAACGCCGGCGTGGTCTCGATCTCCATGCCATGCTCGCCGCCCCCAGCGTCGGTTGTCTCCTTCTGCTCCACTTCCATTCCTTTCGCCTCCATTTTCTCTTCCTTTTCCTTTTCCCTTTCCTTTTCCTTTTCCTTCTTTTGGTCTTTGAGTTCCTCCTGGACGGCCTTCAGGAGACCCTTAAACACATTGACGCTATGGTGGCTGCGCGCCAGCACATGCAGGAAGGTGTCGCCCGTCTCGGGGTTCTGCGCGGCGGGGTCGACCCCGTTCCGGATGAGCTGCAGGACGAGCGCCTCGCGTGCTAGCTGGTGGTCGCCCTGTTTCTTGATCATCTTGCGCGCCAGCGCGATCAGCGGCGGGTCGCCGCGCTTATTCCGAGGTTCGATGCCGTATTCTGTAGGATCCGTGCAATTCCATCGTGTGTGTGTGTGTGTGTGTGTGTGTGCGCGCGCGCGTGCGTACGTGCGTGAGCAAAGAGTGCAAAGACAGATAAAAACTGTGCTGCGGTCGTCAAGTGCTCGGCATACCTTTGGTGCAATCGGTGAGAAGTCGGAGGCTCTTGACAAAGTAGTCGTAGTGGGGAGTTGAGGACTTGAGCAGCGCGAAGATGGGATGCTTGACGCAGGGATTCGTGAGATAAGCCTTCATCGACCCATTCTGCCGATAGTTCTGTTCACGAAAGCGGGTATAGTTTGTTTTTTTTATCGACATAAGCAATTTATACTTGCTTTACAATGATATATATAGAGAGAGAGCAGAAAGCAGAGAAAGAGAGAGAGCAGAGAGCAGAGAGCAGAGAGCAGAGAGCAGAGAGCAGAGAGCAGAGAGCAGAGAGCAGAGAGCAGAGAGCAGAGAGCAGAGAGCAGAGAGATGTAAGTGCACCTTCAGACACGAATAAAGCAAATGCGTCTGATTACAGTTGGCTATCGAAGCGATGTGGTCCGGCGAAATCTCCATTTGTAGGAGGATTTGTTTCGGAATAAGCGATTCGGACAATGCAAAGACCGACACAGGCTTAACGCCCCTGCCTACATGCAGCCACGACCGATTAACCAATGCAAACGCAAACGCAACGCAAACGCAAACGCAACACAAGACACACAGTTGATGAGCGTACCTGGAGGATAATAGAAGGCGTTGCTATGCGCCCCGGCAGCCAATAATTGTATGAACACGTTCCTGGCCTGCTTATGGGCTGCCCATGCCAGCGGTGTGTTCCCGCGCTTGTCTGCTATATGCGGGTCGGCACCGTTTCTAAGCAACAGCCACGTGCACAAAGATAGGCTACGCAAAATAAAATAAAATAAAATAAAATAAAAAATAAAATAAAATAAAGCGCGATTGGTTGGGTTAGGGTGTGATAATAAAAATCACGGAGAGACACGGAGGAAAAAATTCGCATTTCGCTTACTCATCCTTGGCGGCGAGGACCAATGGCGTGCGTCCGAGCCAGTCGCGGCAGTTGATATCCACCGATTGGCCGCCCAGGGAAAGCAGTAGCGCCAGGGCATCCGCGGACTTGCAATCGTCGCTGCTCAAGATGCCATGTATGACGTGCTGCCTGTACCCACCACACTCGAATCCCTGGTTCAAGTCCTGCTTATTTTCCGTACGTGTTTCATTGCAACACCATGGTTACATATCAGACATGCTTTTTACATGAACGGGGCAGAGGGGTAGGGGAGAGCGGAAACCGCGTTGCTGCCGGCCTGCCGGACCATCAGCGCGAAGATCTCGCCACAGCGGTGGAATGCCGCGTACAGCGCCGGGCTGATCACGCATCGCATGTACATCCGTTCTTCCTTCAGCCAGTCCGTCGGCACATCGCTACGCTGTTCCCACGCGAGCTCCGGCCGCAACGCCAATGCGCGCTTCACCAGCGCGCGCGGCGCGCCTTCGGAGATCATCATCATAAGGGGCGTCTTGCCGCGGTGCAGCTTGAAGGCCGACCCCAGCTCGAGCTCGCGCTTATTGTAGGCGGTGTTCGCCTCGTAGTACTCGCGGCTGCCGTCGTCGAACACGGCCCACACCGTATTGATCCGCTCGTATTCGGGCATGGGCGGCGGCCTGCCGGCCTGCTGCCGCCGCGCGACACGTTTGGCGAAGCTCTTCTCGGCCTCCTCCTTCTCGCTGCGCGCGATAGGCTGCGGAAGCCACCTGATGGGGAGATCCACGCTGATCCGATCGAGGAGCTTCTCCACGGCCCACCAGAAGCCGAAGGTCAGCGCATACCCCAGTGGGGTGTTTCCCGCGCAGTCCCGTGCGTTCCTATCGGCTCCTTTCTACACGAATCGTGTTGGTTAGGTACAGAGATATGTGGGCGGGNGGGGGGGGGGGTAAAACGAACCTCGATCAAGGTGTTGAAGATCAGTTGGCAATTAGTTCTGGAGCGCATAAGCAACGCATGCAGCGGCGTCTGCCCGACTGTCGTCGACAATACGCTTCGTGAGAAAAGAAAAGAAAACGAAAAGAAAAGAAAACGAAAAGGTACGCCGTACAGGCATTGGTGACGTTGACGTCGGCGCCGTAATCCAGCAGTTCCTGCGCGCAGTGCACGTCGCCTCTGCAGGCCATGATCAGCGGCACTTTCTCCATGCTACTTTCGGAATGGTTCGGGTCCGCCCCGTGGTTGAGGAGAGTCTTCAACACGTCGCTCCCGCAGCCGCAAGCGAGGGCCGCCACGAGCGGCGGTTGGGCCTGGTCCCCTCGGATGGTCTTGAGATCGATCGGAGGGTTGAATTTGGCAGCCTGGCTTAGCAACGTGTCGATCCAGAAATCCAAGTTCACATGGGCACGCTTCTGCAAAAGATAGAACAGCGGGTGTTTGTTGCTATTGGTGGAGATCGCCCAGTGCTGTGCAGAAAGAACAACCAATCAGCAGCACAGTCATAACACACCCAGTGATCACTGTTTTATCATTATTATTATTATTATTATTGATAATAGAAGAGATATGTGTATACTTGAAGCAGGTCGCTGTGGCCGGAGATGACGTCAGTCCAGAGGCGTTTCGATTGAAGTCCCCAAAGGGCGTCCACGAGCCGCGGCCAATTGGCGTAGAGCGTGCTCGTGCGCGGCAGCAGCAGTTTGATCATCTCCGACATGACGTCTTCGGATAACTTTCCGTTCTTCAGCGCTATGATGAGCGGCCATTCACCTGTTTGAACGAAATTGAATAAATTAATTTATTGTGTGATAATATCAAGGAAAAACTAATTTGGTAGCGAGAAAAAAAAGAAAAGAAAAGAAAAGAAATTCAAATACAAACCAGAGCTATCCTGTATGTTGGGATTGGCGCCTCTTTCCAGCAGCACGGGCACCACCAGCTGGCTATGGCTATGCGAGCAGGCAACCAACAGAGGTGTGGCCATAGAAGAGACAGAGAAAAATCCAGCCTGCCAACGAATTTCCTTGTTTACATCGGCGCCTACACACGGACAGCGCAACAAAAATCGATAGTCAAGTTGACGAGCCTTCACTATAATAAGAAATAATTAAAACAACACTGCAGTGCCTTTGTCCAAAAAATAGTTGATTGCCTCCATATCACCATTTCTGCAGGCCTGCAAGTTCATACAAATATATAATGCTAAGAAAAGTGTGGTCAACACAGAAGCAAAAAGTGAGTGGTCGGAGACCGCCATGAGTGGGTTGTGATGCTTGTCGTCTTCCTCGTCCAACAGGGGGATATGCGGCCCGAATATGGCGAAGATTTTATCTGCCATATCCGCCCTGAATGAACCTGGTCATTGTCCCAACGGGGTCAGGCACAGTTGGCAGCCGTCACATACGAAACGTGTGGTTACCCTGGAGGGGAGGAGAGCGGACAAGTGCATGAAGTGGTTTGAGCTCCCGAAACTGTTTCCGCGAGGTTGTGTCCTCACAAACGGCCTTAAGCGCATCCTCCGTAGCCGTTCCGTTCTTTATATCAGCGAACGCCTTCTGAGCAGAATCTGTTCCCGTGTGAGTAAAAATCGGTTCTCGCACCATTAAAAGGACGTTGTAATCGAGTACTCAGATCTCTGGCGGGCGCAGTAGTTGGCGTGACGGAGACCCCACCAAAGGAAAACATGCTGGACACTGGGCAACTCGGCAGACCAATTAATAAGGAAACTAAAGGAAAGCGGTTGTTTCCCTATTTTTTTTTCCAGGAAAGTGTCACATAGTCAAACCATTTGGACCATCGCCATTCTCCAATGGGTGGTGAGCCATCAGTGTAATGTATTTAAGTGCAAGCCTGCATGGAACCAAGGACTTTCACCTTGTACTAAAGCTTTTATAAAGTCTTTCTCTGAAACATCACATTTTAACACTAATTATAGATATTTTTCATAACACCAATATCTCATGAGATCTGGATATTATTATATTGTTAATATATGTTGGTTAGTATTAGAAAGTAGTTTTTAAGGCCGCAAAGGCAGGCTGACGACAGCACGCGTAAGGTCGACAGGAATATAATGCGTGCTGTGGTCATTCTGTCCTGGGTGAGAAAAAGGCCCGCTTCGCTAAGGAAGGAGCTTCTGTCGACAAGCGATTTTTTTCTGATTTTTGAGGTGATTTACTGGCGATTTATTGGCCATCACAGTCCCATCACACCGTCAGGCGCAGACACTCCACTGGCGGTCTTTCAGTCCAAGCTCTGCAAGATGGTGTTGTCATGGTGCGGAGCAGCTGCCATCCGCAGCTTGGCCGAAAGGGTGCCGATCGTGCACACGAAGGGTGGGAAGGATGGAGGGGCCTTAAGGTTTATGCAAAATCTCTATCTTATCTTGTGGTTATTCGAATTTCAGTCACCAACAAGAGAATAAAGAGAGGTTATAAGTTTTATTTCTTTCGGGCGATGGGAAAAATAGGCTTTTACAGCAACCGCAGAATTGGCGCGCAAAAGAACCAAGGTTGCAGTTTCGTTGTCCTCCGTTATTACGAGGCGGTCCACTTGCAAGTTACAACTAAAAGACGGATACAGCTCATGAAGCGTTTTCTAGCGAACGTATTACCCAATCTAACCAAATTCTGAGGTGTTCATTTACGCAATCTCAACACAACCTTGTACATTTAGGGAGCCTCATCTTCCGAAAAGAAGAAAAAATCGAGTCGAGAGAAAGCCTCCGGAACCGCACCACGACACCGCCTTAGAGAACTGGACGTTCACAATATTGGTCGGTTCGAGGGTGCAGACGACAGCGACAAGGCTCAACGCACCCTTGATGGCTTCTCCTTTTTCGTCATAATTCAAGACAAGAAGAAGGTGCGAGAACGCGTCAGTAGCCTGGATGAGGTCGGCGAGCTGGCTCTGGCCCATGTTTCCGCTGACGGCTACGTCGGCTCCGATCTGGGCGAAGAGGGGAACCAACGGGCGTCCAAGCTCGTTTTGCTTCGCGCCGTCGAGCGCTGGACCGTCCACTATGATGGACCTGAAGCCGCTGTTATCGTTGAAACCCAGCTGGTAGTCCTCCTCCTCCTCCTCCTCCTCCTCCTTCTCCTTCTTCATTATCCTTCTCCTCTTCCTTCTCTTCCTTCTCCTCCTCCTCCTCGCTTGCTGTTCTAGTGTTGAATGGTGATGTGCTTTGCCTCCTTCACAGGGTCACTACAAGCTTCTGCAACCGGCCCCAGCTTACGCCCAAACCTGGGCCCAGTTCCAGCGTAAGGTCGAGCTGACCCACCGCATCGTGAACCTCCTCAAGCAGGAGGACGTGGGCAACCTCTCGTTTGAAGAGGTGATGAAGCGACTCGTTGCGTCCTGTACATACCTCTAAACACAACGGCTGGCACTTGCCATTTCCTCACACACACATACACACACACATACACACATATATATGGTGTCAGCTGAAGCGACAGGCGAAGGTGAAGATATGATGGATCTGGTGAAGGGGCCAAAGAGCGACTTCACAGAGGAAGATGTATATCAATATGGGGACTGGGTGATCGACCAGATCGAGAACTTTCTTGGTACCCACTCCCCATTCAGCCTATAGGTTACATGGTAACACACACACACATGATGTGTTGGCACATGCAGGCAACATCAACGAGCAGTTGAGCAACGTGCTGCTGACCACCCCGTTCGTCGAGAAGCTGAAGGATGTGATGGAGAAGAAAGAAGAGGAGGAAGAGAAGCGCAGAGCTGAAGAAGAAGCAGAAGAAAAAGAAGCACAGCGCGAGAACGAGAAGCGAAAACGCGATGACGATTCGAGCGAGGAAGACCAGGACGACCCCAAGGGGAAAGGGAAGGGCAAAGAAATGCGGGCTGATGATGATGACGGTGACGACGACGCTTTCCAGGAGCCGCAGCGGAAGAGGCTCAAGAAGGCCGGCGCAGGCAATGGAACCGTGGGCAGTTCCAGTAGTGGACACCGGGCGGCCTCCTCTTCCTCCTCCTCCGCGATGCCCTCGAGCGGGTTCTCGTTCCTGTCCCGTCCGGACCTCGACCCTTCGAAGCACTACTCGCACCAGGAGACCGAGATCGAGGAGACCAAGGTGGAGCTCATCGACGAGTTCACGGCCCCAGAGACGGCGCAGGGAGAGGAGTTCCCCTGGCGTGTGCTGAGCGACTTCACAATCTACGACATCTCGGACGACAACAGGTGAGTGGTGATGATGGTGATGATGAAGGTGGTGATGGTCATGGTAGTGGTGATGATGACCATTTCATCAATTTCCAGAATCTGTTCGTTGGAAGCGATGCTTCCCTCTGTGGACCCCAAAAAGAAATTGAATGACAACGAAGAGCTGCGCGCGTCAGGCACGGCAGTCCCTTATTCGGAGGAAGTAGAGGTAAGTCGGCATCTTTTCTTTTTCTTTTCTCTTTTGAGAATTGGCAATGGCTACGCAAGGTAGCCTTTCATCAGTGGTGTGGTCGTATATGTATAATATTTCTCTGACAAGACTACCCCGGGCAGGAAGATGATGATGACGATGTCGAGGAAGACAACGAGGACGAGGAGACCAGCGCAGACAAGAAAGCAAAGAAAAGGGCGAAGAAGAAAAACCAGCCTGGCTTCGATGTCGCCCTGTCAACAATTTTCTACTGGTTCGTTTATTTTTGTTTATTTAGGTGAACAATTTCTAATCTATACCTTTTCCCTTTTTTCTTTTTTTGTGGCCAATTCCTCTAAGGGATATTTATCCTGACGGCGCTGTGTGGTTGAAGACGGAGTACGCCTATTACAAGCTCGCTGAGCCTTCGGACAAGTATCAACACATATGGCGGCCTTTCCTACAGAAATATCAGATCGCCAAACGAATCATTCTCATCGTACCTCTTTCGTTTCCGCCTCTTTTGGCCTTTTCCTAACGCGACTGATTCGTTTGTCTGTGTGTGTGTGTGTGTGTGTGTGTCTGTCTGTCTGTCTGTCTGTCTTTGTGAGCAGATGAACCAAGACCCCATGGTGCCCTACGATAAGGTGCTCGAGATGCTGCAGGACCCGTTCGGCGAGTTCCCTTCGTTCTCTGTACTCTCACCCCCCCCTTGGTCTCTTTATGTGTGCACAGCCGAGCCTTCGTTCCCATGTAACCATATGCATCCGCCTTCCTCCGCCGCGCTCCAAAGGAAAAAGATGTGGTGCGGCACATCGACCACATCTTCGACGAGGGCTGGGGTTACCTCGACACCGAAGACATCCTCAAGTTTCCCTTCTTCAAGGGACTCGACAAGAAGAAGAAAGGCAAGAAGGGCCGGGGCAGAGATGCCGCCCGAGCAGCCCGCGCAGCTTGTACGCATTTCCCTCTTTTTCTTTTCTTTTCTTTCTTTGTCTGATGGTCGATGGATAACAGCCGAGGTCGTGCGCCGGGCCGAAAGAGGAAAGAAGCTCGAGAGGACGCCGGCAACGGTCACCCCGCTCGTAGGGTTCATCGCACGTCAGCTCTTCTCCGAAAAGGTTCCATGAGTGAAAAAAAAAAGAAAAAAACAATATATATTTACCATATTTTGGCCTGGATAAGAGGATGACTACTTAACTTGCGCGTTTCCACCGTTTTATCAGGTGTTGCGAGAGGTCAAGATGGCTGCCGAGCTTGAAGCGGAAAGAAAGCTCCAGCGGATGGCAGCGCGCAACAAGCCTTGCAACAAGTCTTCTTCTTCCTCCTCCTCTTCGTCGTCGTCGTCGTCTTCGTCTTCATCGTCCAAGACATCGGACGAAGAAGTGGACGAAGATGATGCCAAGCCAAGGATACAGTTGAAGAAGGCCGCGCGCGAGCGTTCGCCGGACGAATTCCATTGGATAGGCGAGCCCTCGCAGACGCTCAGTCGAGGCGCGAGGTGTCGTATGTATTACGAGTGTCTGGCCAATCGCAGACAGGGGACTTCGGACGAGGAAGAGGAAGAGGAAATAATCCGTGTAGGCGATTTTGTGTACATCGACCAGGCCGGGTCGAGCAACATCAAGGTCACCATCCCCGCGACGGACAAGGTCGACGGCCGGGACTGCCACATCTATCGCGTCATGTCCATGTTTGCGGAGCAGTCTGAAGACAAGGGCAAGAAGACGTCGGCGATGATGATAACGAAGAAGAAACCCCCCGTGATGTTCCTCCACGCCCGGCGCATGCTCAAGGGGCGAGAGACCATCCTGCAGGAGGTCGGCGGTGCCGAGGAGCTCTTTTTGTCGGACGTCTGCGCGACCTTTGCGGTCACGCACGTCGTGGCGAAGGCCGTGGTGGTCTTCATGCCGCCCGATACGCGTGAACATCCAACGTACGATGACAAGGAGACCTACTTTTATCGGTTCCACGCCGACCTCGACACTGGCGCGTACGCATTCTTGGCATTCTTTCTTAATACTTCCCTTCAGAAAACCGAAAATGTGTATCTTCTTGCCTCAGATTTGAAGATGCGAGGAAACATGAGCGTCCTCCACACACCAAGGAAGAGAAAGAAGGAATCATTATCAACACGAGTTACTTCTGCCACGCCTGCTTCACAAAGAAGGCACGAAATTTCTACCAGATATGGTTTTTTTATATCGTACATTGGCCAAAATATCTGTTCTATTAATTCTGTAATAATAATAATAATAATAATAAACAAATCTTTACAGCGAAAAGAGCAGTCGACCAAAAAGCGATGGTTGAATAATCCAATCAAGACGGAGGAACCACGGAAATATTACGACCGCTTCATTTTCAACGGAATTACATACTCCAAACACGACTTCGTGTATGTTGTTCCCAATGACATGAAGGAAAACGTCCGAAAGGAGAATCGCGAGGTTCGTGCCAACCTCTCTCTCTCTATATATATATGTGTGTATACATGTAGGTATATTGAAATCATGCATAATCAGGTGCCATCCACGCCGTATGAGATTTACCACATCACTCAGTTGTGGGAAGCGAAGCAAGCCAAATACGCACGTCTCCGGCGCCTGTTTCGGTTCGACGATCTGCCGCGCAAGGCGCGAGAAGGTCTCGACCGCGACGACCGCGAGCTGTTCTGGTACCATGTTCGACGATGCAACATACCTGCACACAAAGATGCACCTGAGAGCCCCCAATATGCTGAAACTGATATATACGCTGCTGCTTGTTGTTGTTGTTGTTTGCTGCTGTTGCTGCTGTTGCTGCTGTTGGTGAAGGTCGGAGGAGCTCAGGCAAGTGAGGCTCGACGACCTCGCGCTCGAGGGCAAGTGCATCGTAAGGTAAAAGAAACAGGAAACAAAAAGAAAAAAAAGAAAAAAGGCTGGCTCGATCTGTCTATCTGTCTATCTCCACAACGGATTGGGGCGCTAAGCAGCATAGAATAATCCATAAACTACTCAGGCACATAACCGATGTGGACGACCTGGAGGCTTATCGACTGGACGATTGGCACCGCTTCTTCGTGCAGGCCACATACGATCCCGACACCCGAGCGGTGGACGACCTCGACCCGGACGAGGTGGACGTGGCTCAGGTGCGTGTTTTTTCTGTTGACGCAAAAAAAAAATAACCTCGCCCCATTTCCCTTTGATACATTTCATTCACTGTTTGGCGCGGTTAGGCCACGCTCGATGCGATGGACGCGCAGCGCGCCAAGGCCGAGCAGGTGCGCCGTTCGAGGAAGCCCATACTTGCCATGGACCTGTTCGCCGGCTGCGGCGGGTTCACTCACGGTACCGCTTCTTGCTTGCGAGTTCCTTTTTTTTTTTTCGTAAGAAAATCAATTTTCAAATTTATTTTTAAATACCTTGTTTCTTATTTACAATTTTCAGAAAATTATTATTGTATTGAATTTGACCTCTGTATGCGCAGGCCTTCACGAGTGCGAGTACATCAAGACCACCCATGCGGTAGAGTGGGTCGGATCGGCCGTCCAAACGTTCAGAAATAACCGACCGTACGTAAAATATCAAATAAATTAATAAATCGATAAATCACTAATAATGAATATAATTCTATATCTATATCTATATATGTTTTTCGCAGGGACACCACGGTGCTACACGGCGATATCAACTTGCTGCTGCGGCGCGCCATTGAGCGGCACGAGGAGGCCTCCAAGACCGGCAAGAAGGAGGCTAGCGAGCCCAACCAGCTGCCGCCCAAGGGCGCCATCAATTTCATCTACTGCGGCCCGCCCTGTCAGGTCTGTGGACCCTT
>CDFF01071452.1:12106-24122 GCA_000826265.1 Acanthamoeba culbertsoni
CTCTCTCTCTCTCCCTCTCTCTTCTCTACTCTACTCTTCGATCTCGCCTCATTTCTCTTTATTGACCTCCTTGTGTGTGTTTTTTTTGTATTGGCAGCCAACGCACACGTTCCCAAAGCCAGGCTCGCTATCGATGCTGCTCCCGAATGTGGGGCTTCGCTTCGAACCGGTCACCGCGCGCAGCGCCCCGCATCGCTATATTTCTGGTCTATACCCAGCTTCAGCATTCTTAACAGAATATCGAAGAGAAGAGAAGAGAAGAGAAGAGAAGAGAAGAGAAGAGAAGAGAAGAGAAGAGAAGAGAAGAGAAGAGAAGAGAAGAGAATAGAATAGAATAGAATAGAATAGAAAGTAACAAATTCAATGCGTGTAGTGGGCGATGCGATATCCGACCTGCCGGCATTCGAGTACGAAGAGCCGGAGGAAGTGCCCAAGGACGAGCGAGCACGCTCTGGCGCTCACAAAGGTACGACCCTCAATAACAGAGCAGAAGATATCTTTTTACAGTCCACGGAAATAAACTGTAAATATCATTATAATACATTGTTCGTTTTTTTTTTTGTTTTTTTTTTGTTTTTTTACCAAATCGAAATCTAAATATTCGATTTTTTGCAGGGAAGTGGATTGGCAACGAAGTGCGTGAGTACGAAGCCGAACCCACGTCGGACTTCCAGAAGGCGATGCGTAGGCGGGTGAAGAACAACACGCTGTACAACCACGTCACTAAGACATTCACCGACATGAATGTCAAGCGTATCTGCAACGTGCCCAAACGGTATAGTACTATCTATGTACATACTTGTGATTGGCTGATGAGATGATCCTCTCTCCAAACACCAATCCCCGCCTTTACTTTTTGTTGTTGCGGTGTAACCACAACAACACCAACAACAACAACAACAACAACAACAACAACAACAACAACAACAACAACAACAACAACAACAACAACAACAACAACAACAACAACAACAACAACGTTGATGTCCTCCTATCCTATGCAGACCTGCCGAGGGAGAGCCCTACCCTGACCCAGAGCCCTTCTACGACCATCGGGACCTGCCCAAGGGTCTCTCGCCGTGGTGCCTCTCCGACCCCAACTCGAAGGGTAATATTCACTCTGGTTTTTCCTCTCTGCTTTTCTTCGACGAGACTCCCCGATGATGACATGTCCCATGTATGCGCTGTACAGCGGCGGCGCACAGGGGCTGGCCAGGCCTGTACGGCCGGTTGGACTATCGGGGCTACTTCCAGACGGCCCTGACGGAGGTGTGTCCGATGGGCAAGCAGGGCAAGGTCCTCCACCCGTACCAGAGCCGGTCCGTGTCACATTTCTACATAGGTATGGGCGGGGGGGGTGTATTTCTTGCCATGCTGATTATGGTGTGTGTGTGTGTGTGGTGCGCGCGCACGCTCAGAGTAATCACTGTGCGCGAACACGCGCGCTCGCAGGGCTTCCCCGACGATTTCCGCTTCTACGCAGAGAGGGACAATCTCAAGGACATGCACAGGCAGATCGGTAATGCGGTGCCGCCGCGGCTTGCCGCTGCTTTGGGTCGCCAGCTGGCTCGGGCGATCGAAAAAGACCATGAAGAGCTAGGAGAAGCTCTGGAATAAATACAGACTGGTGTTACCAACGACCTGTGGCAACTGTTTTCTGAGTGCAAGCCTAAGAAAATTATTTAAATAATTTTATTTTTTCCTTTTCAGTGGAACTTGTTAGTTTCGTTAGTTTTAGCCATGCTGGCCTGCACTGTCGTCGCATGCGTCGCCTGATTGTCCAAGGATGCAGTAATGAGGAAGTGGCGTTCGACCTGCAGCTAGTACTGCCCATCTTCAGCGGGATGATGGAACTCATTGGACCACTACAGTGGCCACCCTTGTCGGAAGTCCCGTCCCTGTAAGGAATCTCTCGTATTGCATAGTTCTCATCACACCTCTAACACCAACACGTTGCTGCTCAGGTCTATTTCGTGTCGAGCTCGATGGTACCATCTCAAAAAACGCGCAGCCGCGTTACAAGGTGCAAGAAAGGGGTCCCATGAAACCCTTACTTGGGTAATTTCCTGGGCTCGCGTGAGAGGGAGACCTGATACGCCTGATTTTCGGACATCTGCAGTAACTCATTGGCCAGCATAGAATCGAGGAGCTGAATCACCGTTTCCCTCGGTCTTTTCAGATTGTAGGGCTTACTTTGTATTGTTCTGCACAAACATTCCCCTAAAATTAATACGCATTGGCGTAGAATGGAAGATAGAGAAGTGAACTTCAAAGCACCTGAACTGGTCCAACAAATTAGCCACTCGTTCCCATTCTTTAAATGGGACTATATTAGGCGAGAAAGGGACAATCGTAGAGCCATCCCGAATAAAGGTAAGATCCATCAGGATCACACCTTAGCCAGCAGACGCGTAAGTAAGCAGCTTGACCAGTACGTCACTGAGACAGCGCTCGCAGATAGATACCCAGGAGAGGAAGGCAAGGCAGCTCGATGTCTCGCATCACATTTCGGTACGTAAGAAAGCAAGAGTTGGAACTCAATAATGAGGATAACTCATTTAACTGGGCCATCTTTTCGCTGGATACGCGCTGAAAAGAGAACATGGACACATTATTCATATTTCTAAAGGAACAAAAAAAAAAAGGTCGAACCTTCCAGGTGCCTCGTAGACGGTGGCAGGCTGCGTTGTTAAGCCCAGCATGAATGGCTTGCAGAGAGTGGAAATTGTTGAGACGTCGCAACTCCTTTCCAAAGCAAAACGTTTTGGTCAACATTTTGCCGCGGAAAAAAAAAAAGCATGCAAAAAAAACCTTAGCCACTTTGATCCAATAACCGAGAATAACAGCCCTGCTTTTGGCGCTAGCATTGGCGTGTCGGCCACCGAGCAGTACACTATGAGCAACCATGGCAACGATCTGGCATTTTAAGTAGTGCGAGTGAGAGATGAAATGCTTCTTTTTGGAAACAACGAAAATGAAAACGAAAAAAAATACAGTGCTTTACACGATTGAATAATGATGTGTAGCGTTGAACCGTTAATGCTCGAGGTCTTCCCATTGCATCTGAAACGTAAATGTTTGTCAGCAGGACATCCAATGGAGAGGGAGGACGTGAGGTGTTGTTCATACTATAGAGATCTACGACGGTAATCGAACGAAAACCCAACCAATCACGGAACGTCAGCTCTATCGCAAGCTGCTGGGGCGACACGGAGAGGAGCTGCTTCAAGAGCTCAGCGATTTGCTTATCGTCTTCTTCGGTCAGCAAGATATCATCTTTCTTCCTCTGCTCCTCATCATTCAACCAGGAGGGCCAGGGGACTACGGATTCCACGGAAGTGCATTCGGGAACGGTTGGGCGCATCTTCACACGATGCCCTACCGAGGATATCAACAACGACACATCTGCTGGCCCAAGTAGTGCCTCGTGTCGCTCAGAACTCAACCGAACACGCATGAACTCGAGCGGATCGCTTGTTTTGCCGAGATGAGGCCACAAGAGCGCCCACTCGGACAACACCGACACCAGTCTACTGGACGTCGTAGTGAGCACACTATATATATATATTATACATACTGTGGCAGAAGAAAGAAGTTGGGACAACCTGGAATATCGACAGGTACGCCTCCATATTGCCCACCAGTCCGACGAAGGGTGCTTCGATGGAAATGCTGCCTCTCTTCTCCGCCAAGAAAGCCATTGAATTGTTGAGTCGAGCATGCTGGCAAAGAAGAAGAGGAGTGCAAGTACACGAGAGCGTCGAGCAACTGCTCGTCGGAGAATCGATTATGGTAGTTGTAGAGCACCGCCTTCATGCACGTACGGTCTTGACGGAAAAATATACATGGTTGGTCTATGAATTGGTCATTTTTTGTAAAATGCAAACGACAGGTGCATACGGGCTTTCATGTCTTGGAGGGAGAGTCGTAGGATGTCCAATAGACTCCCACTTTTTAAGTGCTGTATGGATGGAAGTGGTTCATCATAAGGGAAGACGTATTCTAGCGTATGGCCAGGGGAATCCATAACGCCAACGGGTTCGTTTGTTTCAGGCAAACAATTTAGCACTCGGTGCGTTAGCTCTTGGATAAAGGACACGGGCCGGTCAACATTGCTCCTGATTGGGAAATGAGCTATAGCTGAGGAACGAGGGGTGGACGCGAGGGACGCACGGCCAGCCCCGCCGACGGGACAGAGAACGCCAGAGACGGGGGCTGCCAACAAGTTCGTGCGCGTCACGACACACCATGGACATGACACAGAGGTCACGTGCTGATTCAACTAGCAAGAGTACGCCTTCCCATACTTCCAATGAGAGGAGGTCGGTCAAGCCAACTCGCTTTTCACTCGACTGCATTATATTAAAACCAAAAGGAAAAGAAAATGGTCCTTTTCCGACACACGGCTTCGATTAGTTATTGCACGAAGAAGGACGTCCAATAGGCTGGGAGAGGTTTACAACTTGAGCCGTCCATGATTTCTCTTTCCAATCCTTCTATACCTATCTTCGTAAGTTGTGCAGAGTAGTTTTGCGAAGCCAACAATAACAATTGCATAGCAGCCAACTAATTTCAGGCGGTTTTTCTACCAATCCACAGTAGCCAGACAATTCCGCAGATGTGCAGCAGCATCTTGACGCTTTCGCCGGCCCTTCCGCAAGATGCCCCGTGCTATTGCTCGAGAGACAGGACCGCAGGCTATTAGTAGCGTCTTGTCCCCCTTCTAAGGCGAAAGTTTTCACAAGAGGAGAGATATGAGCACCCAAGTCCCCGGAGTCCCTCCCCAGGAGCAAAAGAGCACGCCTTCCGACACGCCCGGCAAGCCGGAAACCATGATGGTGCTGGATATGGACTCATAAACCCAAGCATAGAAGAATGTACTGATGGAGTGCAACTGGTGGATACAGCATAAGGCCATGGAGATTGGGACCGGCATGATGCAGAGCTTCGCTCCTATCAAGAAGATCAACATGCACCTGTCTGGCTTTGCCTTCTATAACGGGCAACCGGATCGGCAGGTGAACTGTTCCCTTTTGGGATGAGTGTTATCTCTTGCTGATATATTGTTGCAGGTTGAACTACACCACTACTGCAGTCGTGTGAACGATGAAGTAACCCAATGCGCGGTTTTCGAGAGCGACAAACCTGACGCTCGCCTCATTGGAGTGGAGTATGTCATCAGCGAGCGCCTTTTCAATACCCTTCCAGAGAACGAGCAGTTGTTCTGGCACAGCCACCAAACAGACATCAAAAGTGGTGCGTGAACAAAATTGTTAGCAGCGGGAAGCATAATTTTCATCTCACAGCATAATCATAGCCAGCTTCGTTGCCCCGGGTATGCCCGAGACTATGCAAAGGCCACTTGCCCAAGAGCTGGCAAACACCTACGGCAAGACATTCCTGACATGGCAGGTTGACAGGGGCGACCCGTTGCCGCTGGGACCGCCCCAGTTGATGATGGTATGGGACAGCATCGTGTTTCTTCATCATAACCCTTCTTTGTGTAGGTATGCACGCGGACCGAGCAGTGGAAGCCAGAGTTGTTTGCGCACAGGGATAAGAGGCTGGGAATGGACTCGGAGAAGATTCGGGAGTCGAGGAAGGACCTCGATGCCCACCCCGTTGCTGGTGCTGCTGATCACTGGACTATGCGCCCGGCTATGCAGTGCTCCATGACCCCTGTCACTAAGTAGCAGCTGCCCACGAGCGACAGAAAATTAGACCGAGAAGGCAGGCGAAACACAGAGTAAACCGATCGCGCGGTCTCGCCGACACCACATTCAAGATTAACTGGTTATTTAATTAATACCTAGTATTCGTGCTACATTTTGATTGGCGACTTTCCTTCGATTTTCATGCCATTGGAACAGCAACTCAGATCAGTCAGTTGGCCTACCTTACCTGATCGCAACTCAAAAAACCCTTACTCCTCCCGCAAGCGTTAAAGCGGTACCCAGCGGTACCAGCAAACAACCAGGCGGAAGGAAAAACAACACCACGAAAGATGGAACAACGACTCCCTCACTGTTCTGGTGCCGTAGCAGGCGGTTACTACTTTCAAGTTAGACCGTCTGGGCAATGGGCTCGCGCCAACCTGGAATGAGAATATGTAGACTTGCAGGACAAGGAGGCAATCTAGAAATGCTGCATTGGTCATGAGAATGAACCGTACGGCCTGGACCCCGTCTAACCCGAAGTAAAGGTGTCCGCCTCTACGAGAAATCAACAAAGAAATACTGTCAGAAAAAGCTATCGAAGTTTCCAGGTTCCAGAAACTGTCGACGAGGTGTCCGTGTGTGTGTGGCAGTAGACACTTCTTATCCCGTTTCCATCGGGAGGAACTGCTGCGCCGACCTTTCTTCCGAAACTCCTCATCCATGCCTATTTAACAAGAAACAGCATGCAATCACATTCCATTCCTTTCACACACATTGCACGACACCCAGCTGTCTACCTACCACCTTGAGTACCTGCTGCGGGTACCAGCCGCTTGGCCACTATTCTTGCCCTATTGTTGATACTGACCGCACCAGAAGTATATCATACCAAAATAGGAGGGGGATCGCAACCAAGAGTTATCAAAGGGAACTTTCAACAGAGAATGCAAAGGAACACACTTGAGGCTAAGATGAGGAGACTTGCCATCAACCACAAGGTCATGCACGAGCAGGAGCAGGAAAACAATGTCAGCGCCAAGAGCGCCGTCTTGGAGAATTTCAAGATGTCAGTGCAGTCCCTCTACAAGACAACAGACCTCTTCGGGACAGCCAACGACATCATCGTCCCCCCAGTCAGGTGCTTGGCAACTAAACTAGTTCCGCCAATCGGAAAATTAGTGGCTGACAGTTCCGCCATTGGCTGTACAGCGGCATGAAGCAGGCTGTCCAGCAACGAACGGAGGGTTTGCCCAAAGTCTACCGTGACAACTACGCCCAGCCTCTGCTGAACAACTTCGACAAGCTGGTGCAGGAAGTCAACGGAGATGCCCTCTACATGGAGACTATGTGCGCTGCTGTGTACCAGCACTCCGCCGAGTACGCCCCGACAAAGTGCTGCCTCAACCGCTTCCAAGCCGTGTGCTCCACTCTCTACGACGACTTTCTCAACCGAGAGATGAGGAAGGACCTGAACCTGCCCCTCATAGAGAAGGACCCCCCTCTTGCCATGTTCCAGAAGGCAAGTTTTTGCATCCCTTAGAAATTTATTTATTTCTTTTTTTATTTATTTATTTTCCATATTCTTACAATGTAATGTTAACAGGAGGGCTCATTTGGCCCATTCACTATCCCCTCCGACGCGGTCAAGGAGTTGATTGACGGAAGTGTGGCAGTGGTCTCCCTGCCCGGCACTTACCGCAACCACCCTCTCTTGTGGGCCTCCCTTGCCCATGAGGTGGGCGGACACGACGTTCTCCATGCACAACCCGGTACAGCGCTTCTGTATCTGAAGCAACTGCCAATTGGGGGAGAGGAAACTAACCTCGCTTGAATACGATAGGTCTTCTTCAGGAACTGGGAGCGGCGGTAAAGGAAGGGCTGATTTCTCAGGGAGTGGAGGCGGATCTGGGTGGCCTTTGGGAATATTGGATCGACGAGACCGTGCGTCCTATACAAGATTGGTTCTTTATTTTGCAATAGCGTCTAAATGTCGACATTCCAGGCTTCCGATGTGTATGGCCTGCTTCACTACGGCCCCGAGTTCGCTCTCAACCTGGCTATCTTCTTCTCGGCCATCAACCTGCAGATTTCGGGTCCCTCTGCTGATTGGCTGCGCTTCACCTCCTCCATGGGTTTCGACGGAAGACTCGATCCGCACCCTACCGATATTCTTCGGCTCTCCGTCGCAAAGGGAGCGCTTGCAGCCCTGACCGATCTCTCCAGCGACTGGCGCGACCGCTTCGCACTGATCATTGACGAGATCATCAACTTCGTCGTCGACATGAACGGCGGACACAAGGTCGTCACCTTGCGCGGAAGGGGAGTGTACGACCTGCCCATGATGCAGCGGGTTGCCGAGAAGGTGGGCATGCTCATCGTCACGCTGAAGCTCAAGGTTTTCAACGGCATGGCCATTCAGGACATCATCACTTGGGAGAACGCCGACGAGGACATGGCCCAGAAGCTCGTCTCTCCGCTCCTGAGTACGCTCTCGAGTCCTGTCTGCATATTGCTGCTGAGATAGTGGGGGAGAACAACAGAATTTAACTGGAGTTTCAACACAGCTCCCAATGCGGATTTATCGAAGGCTCCTCCTACTACGACGGCGGCACATGTACTCGCGGCGGCCACGCTAGCCGTGCTTACGGACTCTTCGGCCTCGGCGTACAAGACCATTTCGGACAACGTCAACATACTGCTCGACCGAGCATACGCAGCGGATCCCGTGTGGAATCCCAAGTCGATGAGTCTGCGTATCCGTCCCATGTTTGTTGGAGCGCTAGCCAGCGCGGGTGGCTCTCCTAAGAAGCCCCAGAACGAGCCAATGCGCCCCTTCTGGGTAAGGAATGAACTTTCGTCTGCCTAACTTGTAAATAAAGGGTATAAAAATCAAGCCCTCTTCTCGGCTACATTCTCATGCGAAAAAAAACAGCAGTTGTCAGGGAATTGAATTCACGCAAGTCCCAACATAATAGGGTGACGCAAAGTTCTGCGGTTTTTCACCGAAAAGGTAAAAATCGGCAAATCCGATTTGTTAATGGAATCTTTCTGTTCTGTTCACCAATAGAAACTTACGGATGGTTTCGTTCAACCAATCCTGAACCGTTGCGCCGCCCTACCAACATAAGCGGGAGGTCAAAAGAACTCCTCGGGCAGGGCTCGAACCTGCGACCTCACGGTTAACAGCCGTGCGCTCTACCTACTAAGCTACCGAGGAATTGGTTTGTGGGATTGGACGCCCAATAGCGCGGTGAACGGACTTTTCTCTAAGTCTCTTGTTTATTTCGGTTTTTTACTTGGGAAGCGATCATAGATTTCAACGGGTGCGTGTGGGTTCATACCAGCGATTCTACGTTCACATCTGGAGTGAGAAAACATGTTTCATTCTTGGGTAGCTGAGGAGTGAACCTTGCAGGAGCGACTGGCAAGGTAACGCTCGGACGTGGTAACGTACTGCGTCTCGTGTGAGAGCGAATACAGACTCTACGCCAATTCGAATGAAGGGACAAGTTAATTAGTGTGCTCCGATAAACGACGAGCCACACGGCCGTATAAGGGAAGGTGAATACCCGCTGCACCCAGCGACGACCATTGTCTGAATTGTCGCCCGTCGCTGGCCTGACGCTAAAGAAGACGCGCTTGATACCGCATGTACGGAGCCACTCCAGGCAGAGATGACAGGGACGGGACTCGCCCAGGCCCTCTCCGTCCAACCGCACCACGAAAAGATCGCAACCCTTGAAACGATTGGCCCTACAAAAGGGCGCAAGAGGATGGCTTAGTTGACGATAGGGGTACCCTAGCGTTCAGTGTTGTCCCCGAACCGGTGCTTATTGGCATTCTTCTTGTTGTTCTTGTTGTGGTTCTTTGTGTTCCTGGCACGCTTCAAAACGATACAGAGAGTGCATCTCGGCGTGGGTGGAGCTATATGAAGTGATACAATTGTGGTGGTGAATACCATGGTCTTATTCGGGGAGGACAGCCAATCTTACCAGTAATTCTCCCCCTCAATCCTGCTGCGGCGAGAGTTGTGGCCCTTCGAGAGGACGTGGCCGCCCTTGACGAGCACCGCCCCGTGCTTGTAATGCATGTCACTACACTGTGCCTCCTCAGCGGCAAGGTTCAAGAACTTCTCTATACGATTCATGGATCAATTGCGGGCTAGGCTGATAAAGATTGATGGTGGCAAAAACAAAAGGAAAGGAAAGGGCCTTCAGACACAAAAGTACACACTTTTTTTTTGTTTCAGTGAACAACGACATCCGCCGTTGAGTACACTCATGTTTCACCGGCTACGAGGTTGTCGCACCAACGGCGTCCTCTGCTTCATCCTCGTCTCTACCACTGTAGTCGTCCGGATAGCGAGATCGCAGCTCGGCGTTGGGCACGTAGCGCCGCGTCTCTTCGTCAAAGCACGAGAAGTAGGACCCCACCTGAGCGTGCTCCACCGGTTGGGCTCCCTCGGGCACTTCGATGTTCTCCTGCGCCACTGTGGCGATTATTATATCCATTTCTAGTCAGCAATGACATGAAAGACGTCCTGTGGTCGATCGCCAGAGAATAGAGCCGCGCACCGTATGTGGTCCAGTTGCCGGGCTTGTCCCGCAGATCCACAAGCACGCAATAGAACGGCTGGTGTCGCCCATGCGGCAATTCGTCCACTCGCATCTCTTGCATCCACCTGCGTATATTGGGACAACGCGAGTTTCGAGGGTGAATTGGCGTTCCTCCGCCGCGGCTCACATGAGGCGCACGAAAGGTTTGGGGGGGGGGCATACGCTGGCGTTGCGGCGCATGTTGTGTCCCACCCATAGATCACGCCTCGGTAGGAGTGGCGAGCATGTTGGATCACCTGGCCAATACGGAAGCGCAACTGGCTCTGCGGGGTGCTGTCCTCTGAGGAGGGCCTTCGCTTGGGGGGTGTCTCCTCCTGGGCCATGCTCTGGCTCTCAAGGGCCGCCATGAGCGTACGGGCCTGCTCCAGATGCTCCGGGTTGCTGCTCGTGGACAGTACCTGGACGTCAACAAAAACCAAAATTGGTAATCAGGTTAACATGCAACAGAGGCAGCGGATTCAAGGTGATAGGTACTCGCTGGATGAGCACGCGCGCCTCGGCGAACTGATCCATCAGCATGTGCAGGCGACCACAAGTCAGCAGGTCTTCGGGAGAATTCTCGCCTCGCAGTATCAACATTTGCTTCGTAACTCCCAACAATTTATCTGATAGAAAAAAAAAAAAATGTTACACATCCTGAAATGTTGGCTGTAGCGGCATATAAATAAGTTTATTTTGGGGGAGGGGGGAAAAATGAACAAGGAAAGAAAGAAGAAATACCCGTCTGTCGTAACCGCTGGTAAACTCCCAGCAAATTGGCAAGCATGCGCTCATAAACGGCGAGATGACCGACAGGTTGCAGAAAATCGGGGACAAATGTCATGCCCATCTGCTCCAGCATCTCCCGACAGTCCTGTCAATTGGTGAGCAAATAAATAAATAGATGAAATCGTTGCACGACAACCAACCAATTATGATGATGATGATGATGATAAGAAAAATTCTCCATTCCTAATAAGGACAGGACGTACATTGAGCGTCAGATGTCGTCCGCCTGCAAAGGCATCGATGAAGGTCTCTTGGCCCGTAGGGCTGGTGTGCTTCGCCAAGAAGTGACCTGATTGGTGGTTGCAGCAATCAGGTGGAGGTTGCATAGGTAATCTACGGAAGTACATACCAGGCATGCCTATCATGTCAATGCGTACATTAAGTCGTCTGCACACTGCTGCGTAAATAACAGCCAACGCTGTTGAAGGGGGGGGGGAAATAAGACTCAACCACTTTGCCAAGACAACGCTATGAGAAGATCTCCGCTAGTCGACGTACTGATCGGAATTCCCATCTTTGCTGTCAACATCGTGTCGATGAAACTGCAAATAGAAATGAGAAAGAAATTCAAAGAAAGGAAAATGTAGAGACGAGACTTGGGAAAGAGGGTCAGACCTGTTGTTGGGGTTCATGTAGTCGTAGACGTTGGGAGAGAAGCCCAGGCGGCCGTAGAGAACCGCATTCACCGCCTCTAAAATCGCGCCTTCGTCTACCGCCGCGCCAATGCTGTCATTACCCCGATGCACCACCTCGCCCACATCCGTGGTCTCTACTTCCAGCTCTTCCTCCTCTTCGCTGTCCTTGTCGTGCTTCGTGCCGCGCAGCAGGTATTGCCGCACCTTCTCGGCGATCCAGTCGAGTGCCGAGTAGACGCTTCGGCGAACGTCGAGGTCGCTCGCATGTTCCCATGACGCTATGAGGATGGCCCCTTCCTCTATGTCCACGGGCTCCTTGGGGCTGCCATCCCTGTAGTAG
>CDFF01071456.1:9150-27411 GCA_000826265.1 Acanthamoeba culbertsoni
GCCTGCCTTCATCAAGAATAAGAATGGTAACAATGATCATACGATTACACCTCGAACAGATTCGCAGCAGAACCAGGACTTGGAAAATGAGTGCATCCCCTCGAAGGAAGTGTACTACCAGGACGAGGACGAGTTCGAGCTGGAGGAGGAGGAGGACCTGGTAAGCGGTGTGGAGATCAAGAGCTTCCACCACTCCTTTTCCATCGGCGTCGATGCCAAGATCACATGGAATTTCCATCTGGCGCGAGAGGCGAATCCAGAGAATTTCACGTCACGAGGCATGAACAAGTTCAAATACTTCACGCAAGGCGTCTCCTCCATCATCGATGGCGGGTGCAGAGGCCTCGCACAGGCCATCGAATTCCTTGAAGTGGATGGCCATATCATCTGGGGGGAAGATCTTCCTCAGGTACGACGGCATGACACGCATACACACGCACACACACACGCACAGCTATTCTCACCCACATTGATTGCTTCATGCCTCACACGTGTGGTGTTGTGTTCGTCCACCTAGTCAATTGAATCGCTTATTTTCGGAAATATCCCGGCTTATGCCGACGGGACGGACCTATGGGCAAAGCCCACGGGTGACTTCAAGGCCCAGAAAGTGGACGATAAGGTGATAGAGGTAAGCCCTGTGTTTAGCGCCCTTGCCCTCCCTCCCTCCCTCGCTGTCTGATGATGAACGCCTTCAGGTGGTGGCGCACAAGGGGTCGTTGCACCTGGTGCAAATCAAGGCCGGTGTCTCCCGAGCGTTTCAGCTGGGCCAGGGCCGGCGCATCAAGATGCAGACTCGAGACGTTCTGCCCATGCAACTTGACGGCGAGCCATGGCTTCAAGTGCGCGCTCCCTTCCCCCCCCCCCTGTGTATATAACAAACTCAAATAGCTCTTACCAATGGTTTTTTCCCCACATGCCAGGGCCCTGCTTTGATCCAGATCGAACACCGAAATCAGGTTTCGATGATTGTGCCAAAGAACCGAAAGAACAAGACTACAGCAACTTGAAGAGAAAAACTAGAGAGAAGCTACAGTTGAATGAGCTGCTTGATGCACGCTTGGAATTTTTTTTAACGCCTGATTGGCGTGCTATACGCAAGAGGCTCGGACACCGTCTTACGCCGAGTACACCGCCCTTATTCATGAAGTTAGTTAATGGCAACCTAAGTGTTCGCTTGCCCTTTATTTAGCCTAACCTGTAGAAGTGGGCAGTTTTTTTTGTGGGCGTGGCCCGCCCTGGCACTGTTGCCCCAAGGGCAGCAAAGTGGTCGATACCAAGCTCCTTCCGTAAATCTCAGAAATGCGCCTCAACTGGGGTTTTACCGGAGTAGATACACAATTAAAGTCAACAGCCATTTTCCCTATGTTATTGTCCAATGGCGCCATCGCTTCATCTTGACCGTTGGCAGCTCCACTGGATAGGAACAAAAGTCGTCCATTGATTGGCACGGGCCGCACATTGCCCTGCCATCTGCGTTATAACGACGCTCGTTCCTGAGTGCGTATGGCAGTGTAGAGGTCCGCACTGCCGAGCATCGGACAATGATTGCTTACTCTCGCCAATGCTTTGGCTGAAAACAGCGTCCAGAAGGTAGTAAGATGTGTTCAGCCAAGTAGCTGCAGTTCTGGACAGATACGCGGCTAAAGGATGGCTAGAGCCCATTTTCTGCTTCTCTTCACCAAGTACAAGGCTTGTCATGGCTTTGAAGAGTTTAAGCTCGTATTCTCATTAGTCCACTACACCAAAAGCCCAGCCGGGTTGAAGGAGGTCAATGTACCTCGCGTTGATGGCTCGGAGGATCATCATGGCACTTCTCTGTGCACAGCTTGTACAGTCAGCGGGTGGAATAAAGCACCAATACGGAATTTTTGGCCCTATTCGATCCAGGATTTTGTCGGACAGCAGCTAAATTCTGGGTTTTGATGAGACAAAATATTTTTCTGTCCTTTCTTTCTTTCTCCTTCCTCTGCATCGCGAAGCCGTCCCGGTCCCCGGTTGACTCCTTTTCCTTCGTCGTTCTTCCTTCCACACATCAGCAAACATGGGTCGTATGCATGGACCTGGCAAGGGTATCTCGGGCTCCGCCCAGCCCTTCAAGCGCACTGCTCCTTCGTGGCTTAAGATCTCCACCCCCGAGGTCACCGATCTGATCTGCAAGCTCGCCAAGAAGGGTCTCACTCCCTCTCAAATTGGTGTTATCCTCCGTGACTCGCACGGAGTGGGTAAGGTCAAGTTCGTTACTGGTAGCAAGGTGCTGCGCATTCTTAAGGCCAACGGTAAGTAAACTACTGCTCGGTTTATTCAACTACGAGTCAACAACTAATGGTAATGTTTTTTAATGGTCAAGGTCTTGCTCCCGAGCTGCCTGAGGATTTGTACCACCTCGTCAAGAAGGCTGTGGCCGTGAGGAAGCACCTTGAGAAGTTCAGGAAGGACAAGGACGCCAAGTTCCGTCTCATTCTCATTGAGTCCCGTATCCACCGTCTCTCGCGCTACTACCGCCGCACGAAGCAGCTGCCCCCCAACTGGAAGTACGAGTCGTCCACGGCCTCCGCCCTCGTCGCGTAAACGATGTCATGTTCTGAGAATACTCAATACTTTATCTCATAACGTGTTCATCGCTTTGTTGGGAAGATAAAGGAGCGACAATCTACAAAAGTTATAAAATTGAAACAACTTTCGGCCTGCACTACCTTTTTATTTTTAACGCAGTTCTGACGCGACAGCGCACCTCAATACGGTCTGGAAGGAGGAGGACGCTCTGGGCAGTCTCTTGCCTGGTGGCCTGGCTTCTTACACGCATAGCAAATATCGCAGTCCTTCGCAATGTGACCCTGCCCGCGTCATGTCAGCATAAGAACGAAAGAAGACGATGCTCTCCTTGGCCGTACATCGAGTCCGCACTTGTAACACGTCTTCACGTCTCCCTTGGGGCATTCTCGAGCAAAGTGGCCAGGCACACCGCACCTGCGCACATTTCCCCAGCCCAAGTCAATCGGCAAGCAACAGCAGCAGTGACAAACAAGCAAAGGTACTTGTAGCAGCCGGTCGCTCGACCACCGAAGCCGTAGGGATCATAGCCGCCCATGGGGCCTGGAGGAGGAGGACCCCCCAAGCCGCGCGGCCCCATATCCATCGTCCTTGGCACTACGTCGCTGTCTCTCATGCTGTGGTGATAGCCGCCGTGGGGCGGAAAGTGATCTGGGAAGCCCATAGGCCCGTAGCCTGAAAGACCGGTCAGGCGTCGGCATGCAGAGGAAGCAACGAGAAGGGGCGTGAGTGTGTTGTAGCTGTAGCTGTACCTCCCATGCCGTAGCCTTCCCTCTCCATCCCATACCCTGGATGGCCACCATAACCGCTGCCGCCATATCCGCCTCCGCAGTACCTGATGGTTGGGTTCGTGTCAACAGTAGCCCTCAGTTATTCGCGTTGGGTGAAGCCAGGCATACCTGGCAATGTGACCGGGCATGTGGCAACGGTAGCAGATATCACGATTGAGGTAAAGGTTGGGGCATATCGACGCTCTGTGGCCTTTACCGCCGCACTTGTAGCAAGGAGGCTCATCGCTGTTGACAGCCCCTTGCCTGGAGGGGCACATAACGGCGATATGACCAAAGCCTAGTGACACATGAAATAGGTAACACACACAGGCAAAAAAAGACAAAAGGATTTAGTGAGTGAGGCAGCGATTGTGTCCCCAACTCCTCACCTCCACACTTGAAGCACACGTTCTTTCTCCTTTTCGTTTCTTCATCCCTGACCCGTTCATAGTCACGATCGTCCTCTCTATCAGAGTATTTCCTCTTTCTGTCCCTATCATCACCGCGATTTGGCGAGTAGTGACTCCGTTCACGACTGCCACCTCTTCTCCCCCTCTCTGGCGAATCTCTTCTCGACCCATCTGAACTAACCCTTTCCCTATCTCGTTCATACTCCCCACTAGCCTCTCTACCACAAGTCGAACAGTCAATGAAGAAAAGATGAGGGAGAGAAGATGCTTCTCCTCTTCTTTAGCACTCACCTCCGGGGCGAATAGGAAGATGGCGTAGTGGAAGGCTGATGGTCAGCATAATGCGCTGCAGATCTCCTGAAGTCTCGCTCATCATCGTTTGGAGAGCGATCGCCAGCTCTTTCCCCTTGATCTTCCATCATTGCGTGTGGTAATTTTCTGGTCAGTGCCGTGTTTTTTTTCGCTACTTTTTCTTTTTCACTGTTATTTCCAATTGTTCCTGCCCGGCAGCATCGTTTTCTTCTCCTCCATCGATGACTTCAGCTGCTCGTCCGACCTTTAATCCCGCGAAGGGAAGTGCCCATCAGGGCGGTAATCGTCTCCATGCGCCCACTATGCAGACATCGGCTAAGGATCAGCCTGGTCATACCCAGCTGAAGCTACGTAAGCCAGGGCAGGGTGCCCCTTCAGAGCTGCGGGCAAAGGATCTTAGAGCCGATCTCGAAGAACGGGAGAGGAAACACTTCGAATCCAAACCAAGCAAAGCGAGAGAACAAGAACAAGAAGAACCCCCACAACTGCTTGAATATGCTAAACGAGAAGAGGAAAAGGAAAGTCTAGACGCAGACGACCCAGATTCTTCAGAAGGGGAGGACGATTCGGACGAAGATGAGGAAGACAGTGAAGATGAAACAGCTGAATTGATGCGTGAGTTAGAAAAGATCAAGAAGGAGCGAGAGGAAGAGAGAAGAAAGCAAGAGGAGGAAAGGGAGAGATTAGAAGCCGAGAGGAAAGACCAAGAGGTTAGGTTCGGTAACCCTCTGCTTGCAAGAGGAGAGGGCGACTTCAACGTAAAAAAGCGTTGGTATGAGGATGTGGTATTCAAGAATCAGGCCAAGGACGAGCCGCAAAGGAAGAAGCGCTTCATCAACGACACTATAAGAAACGATTTTCACAAGAAGTTCCTTTCCAAATACATTCAGTAGAGGCCAGCAACCTGCAACGCCACTGCAGAAAACAACAGAAAAATAAATTCTGAACGAACGTTGTTTTCTTGGTTGGCCTCCTTCTCAATTTGCTTCGTCGGCGAAAAAGCAAGCGGAAAGTTCGGGTGCGGGGTTTACCACAAAAGTCTCAAAACAGTGATGCACGCTGATGAAGAGTCGCCCCTACTTGCCCTAAGCAACGACGAACTCAAACAGCTGCTTTTGGCACATAAAGTTCCCATTCCTCTCGCCACAGAGGATCAGCGTGAGCAGCTTATTGCGCTTGCTCAGCGCCATTGTACTGGTGATTCATCAACTGACCCGATGGCGTTGGAGGGAAGTGGATCGACCAGAGTAAAAATCGAGGGCATAGACTTCATGTGTCCTGTTTGCACAGAGCTGATTTACAGACCGGTTACTACGCCGTACGTACTTGCACTCAGCTCCTTGTTTGCTTGATATTTTTCTCTGAAGAGAGGCTGGTTTTCTGCGCAGGTGTGGGCACTCGTTCTGTGAGGTGTGCTTGTCGCTTGCCCTGGCTTACAAACCCCTGTGTCCCATGTGTCGCGAGCCTTGCTCGCTTCCTCATGCTCAGTTCAAAGTAAATGTGCTCTTGGTAAGTGCACTTCTCTTATTTTTGTTATTTTAAGCCATTCTCTCAACAGCTCAAGTGTCCTATAGGCCGCCATAATCGAGCAGAGTTTTGGAGACCTTTACAAGAAGCGGGCTGCAGAGATGGAAAAGCAATCGCAGGTCGTGCGACAAAGCAAAAAGAAGCTCATCATTGGTAACACACACGAGATGGTTCCGGTGCGTTTCCAGACCCACAGCACCTCGTTTGAGTAACGTTTTAACCATATTCTATAGTCGGCAACACAAAACCGACACAAATGGAAGTTCTTTTGCACGGTGTTGGATATGGATGAAAGGCTGGGGGCATCAACCCCTTCTGTGCCCACATCGTATTACATTCAGGTTAACCAATCTCTTACTTCGCAATGTGGCTTTGTAGTGTGTTGGTGGATGTGTGGTGTGTGTGTGTGTGTGTGTGTGTGTGTGGTCTGTCAACAAGGGAAAAAGCTTGCTAACAACCACATGTATGTAGAAGGTGGAGGTTCTTCTTCATCCTACATTTCATCCTAATCGCATAGTGCTATCTGAACAACCATTTGAGTTTGCACGCGTAACTATGTTCCTTCCTTCCCTGTGCAGTGTTTTCCCGGCACTAATGGAGTCTTGCAGATTGGCTGGGGAGTATTCGCCCTCAAAGGGACTGTGCATTTTCAACCTAAGTTTAATATGCGCCCAATTGCGTTCGAGCACTTGCTTTCCTTCGAGAGAAACGGAACCCACAGGGAATACCACATCTCCTTCAACAGCCCGCAGGCATGACGAGGTTTTTTTCCTGTAAATTTTTTGCCTCGACAAGATCAACACGAAATGTTGCAGCGTGTAGCGGCTGAACTGCGCACACGGCATGTCCACGTTAAAGAAGACTGGCTACGTTTGTGTATAGACCATGTGCGCTCAAGTGAGGGAATAGACGTTGAGAGAGCAAACCAGCATCAGTTGGTAGAATCGGTGTACCGTCGCTTTCTTGCGGCAGACTTAAATGAGATTGCAGACAGATCTACACTGCCAGATGCGATAGAACAAATTCACAAGCAACACATTTCGGTAATCTTTCTAACAACCTTTTTTTCAATTTCGCCTACTCTGATCGTTTTTTCATTTTGAAACTTAAGGGCAGCATACTTTTGCAAATTGACGAAATGGTGAGAATAGATATGCCCATTGAAAATATGGGTCGTGTTGAAGGGGACGAAGACGAAGAAAAGGCCATAGAGAAGAAACAGAGGCGCGAAGCCGACGGTTCGACCACTACACGCAGTTTCTCCGCACCCACGAACCAACGCCAGGGCCAACCACAGCACAACCACCGCACACTCAAGCTAAGCCTCAGTGATGGGGTACGTCGAGTCTATGGGCTAGAGTTTCGCCGCTTGCTCGCTCTGGATCCAGAACGAACGCCTCCCGGCACCAAGATTGTCGTTCGCGACGTTCTCGTGAGGCGAGGCGTGCTGCTTCTCATCCCACAGAATGTTCATGTCTTGGGCGGGAGCGTAGCTCATCTCATTGAAGCCCAGGCCCGCGCTGTAGAATGCAAGCGCAAGCGGGGGTGAGTGGTACCAAGTTCCTGAAGCGTGAAAGGATTGTGAGCCTGATGTAGTCTCCCTTCCCTCTCCAGACATATATCGGAAGACGAAACGGGCCCTTCCGTGAAGCAGGAACAAAATGGCCGAGAGCTCGCACACAAGCGAGCGCGGCAGGACAACAGAGACCCTGAAGTAACCCAATCCACCTCCTTTGCTCCTCAGCAGCGGTCGTCCCTTTTTCGCCAGACTTCGCTAGTCCCTTTTTCTTCTGGGCCATCCATACATTCTGTTCGATCTTCTTCCCTGCCTGCTCTTCCAGCCGACGAGCCAGCGCCCCCCACTCCACGAAGCGTTGGTAATGCCAAGGAGATAGAGGACGAGGTGCTGCTGGACACCGAAGCGTTGCCTTTCATTCCTTGGAGTAGGTTTGCTGTTACTCACGTCTGTTCAAGCAGGAGGAAGGATACGTGGCACTACCCATTGCATCGAGACGGCCTGTGAAGAGAGAACAGAGCGACATCGAGATCTCGAGAGACGGGCCGCGCCGGAAGGGCTTGTCGCGCTCCTTGAAGCAGGTCAAGGGCGAACCGTCAACGTTGTACGTTGACACTGCTGCGGCTGTCCAGGCCGACACAGTCATATCCCTTATCGATGAAGAGCCACCGCCTCCTCTTATGGTATGCTCGGTTAATTCTCTTTTTATTCTCTTCTCCTCTCTCTCTCACATCAATCTAATATTTCCAGGACGCGAAACGTGAAGAGCTGGAGCGGCCTGAGCGCAGCTTTGATGCGGTGCGCCTTTCCTACATACACGTATAAAGTTTGCTTTGTGTACAATGCCTGATCGTTCTTGTAGCACGCAACCGACGAGTCCGATTTTGGATTTTTCAGCTTGGGCGAGCTGCCCGAATTGGACAATGCCAACTGGGAGGAGCAGCATCAAGTGGATGCCACTCTCCCCTTTGTGTACATAGACCAGATCCAGTCGGATCTGGGATCGCAACGCAATGTAACTCTAAAAGCTGCATCAATCGAGCTTCTTAAAGGCTCCTTCCAGTATAAGACAGGTAATTTATCAGCGCTGTGACATCTCAAACAGCAGTTTCACATTCTGGATCGTCCTGCAGGCAAGTATTCTCTCGAACTCAGACTGGAGGACGGAAGTGGCACCCTTCAGGCCTTGATGTCGGATGAGGTTAGCCGCCTAACAGAACTGCCCATGTTTCATCTCACTCACGCCATTTACAAAGGTGGTGACTGAGCTGATCGGTATCCCTTGTACTGATTTCAAGTCCAACCTGAGCAAGATCCCTGATGGGCTCAACGAAAACAAGCGCCGCATGAGACAGGTTACCATGCCTCTTGGCCTTCTTCCTGTGTGCTAACCCCTTTGCTATATTTTCAATGGGGCTCAGCTGGAAGTGGCACTGTTTGGTTTGGAGGGACTCATGGACGTCAGCCTGGATGACCCGAAGCCCGTGATCACACGCGTACATCGACCGACCGCCGATCACGGCAGACAACTTTTGGCGCGCGTCTCACGGCGGCTGTAGAAAGGTCTCCGCACGCACAGTGTACCACACAAGCCTTGTATCCAATCATTTATTCTGGTGTAGTGCTAACCAAGGGGGAAAATAGCTGGCGAGAAATACATGGCCTAGAAGCATTTGCGCAAGACGCGGGTGCCCTGCTCGTCATACTCGCTCTTGTTCATCCAGAAAGCGGTCTTGTCTTTCATGATCTCAGCCAGCACAGCACCACCGAGGAACACCATGTGTTTCCTGCGGGGCGGATCCTCGATACGGCACTTGAACTTGGCCAAGGCTGCCTTATTGCCCTTCGCCGCTCTTTCGAAGAAGAGCCGCTTGATCTCCTTCTCCAAACGTGAGGGAAGACCGGGATACATCGTAGAACCGCCGGAGAGGACGATGTGGTTGTAGAACTCGGCGCGTGTGTCGATGTCCGCTTTGTTGATGCAGTCGAACACGAGCTCTCCCATACCCGGGCTTTCCACGTCAACCAGGTTGGGGTTGAAGAGGCACTCGGGTGCCTCAAACCTTTCGGCACCGATGCGAATCACACGCCCGTCGGGGAGGGTGTATTTCTCAACGAGGGTGGTTGTTTCCAAAGCCAGCCTCTTCTCCAACTCCAAATCGTAGCCCACATAGCAGAACTGGGCGCCAAAACCGTAAGTCAGAAAACAAAAACTGCAACTTGGCTCCGCTCTCAACGCACTTTCTCCTTGATCTGTCTCACGGTTTCGAAGTCTGCCGTCCGGTTGAAGACGTAACCGCGAAGCAGAAGCAACTTGATCAAGTATCGCGTTACATCGCGACCGGCCACATTTAGACGACGGGTCAAGTGAGGAAGCGAGAAGCCCTCATATACGGGCACAATATGGGTAACTCCATCACCAGAGTCCACTACCACGCCTGTAAGCAGGCCTTGGGCGTAGAGGGTAAGCACTGCCTGTATCCAGGGGTGTCAATCAACACTATGTATGGGTGGTGATGTGGAAGGACAAAGCGAGGTCACCTGAATAGCAATGTAGGCGGCCTTGAAGCCGTACTTTTCGAACATGACCTGGACCATTCTTTCTCGGTTGGCTAAAGGGTTCATGGGAGGCTCTGTCAGGAGGATCTTGCACTCTGACGGATTGATCTTGAGCTTCTCAAAGAAAGTGTAGTTCCAAACATGTTCAGCGTCTTCCCAATTACGAACAATGCCGTTGTCCAAAGGGTAGGTGATCTGGAGTTTGGAACGCAGCTTGGCGGCCTCGTCCCCGACCATGATATCCTTAATCTCCACGTTGTCGAACTTCTCCTCTGATCGCATGACTGGTCGACCTACCATCGAGGGGAAGATGGAAGCAGGGAAGTTGCTCCCGGCAAAGCCGCACTTGACGAAGCCCGTGCCGTTGTCACACACAATAACCTTTGAGGAGTCTGTCATTTTGGTTGCACTGGATTCAACTCTAAGACCGGTTTTATGCTGTGTGGGAAGTGTTTGGCAACTGTAAACAGCCACCCCTTCGTAACTTACCAAAAGCAGATAACCGGAGGTGGTTGGACGGACCTTCGCTGACGGAAACAATAGGAAAAGAAATAATTTCCAAGAGCTGTATTCCAGTCACCTTTTTTTTTTCTTACAGCACGTGGGCTTGTTCATGTTCCTCTGCCTCAAAAAACATTTTTACTCGTATTAAGAAAAATCGCTTTTTGGGACAAAAACACCTCAGGACAGCCTCAGCTGATAATCTCCACTCTTGGTAATGTACCGCACCCAGGGCAAAGCCTGCAGTGGTCACGTGCAAGAGTAAATATAGAGGGTTAGAGAGGTTCATCCAGCCTTTCATTTTTTCCAGGAAATGAAAGGGGGAAGGAGAAAGGCGCGTTCACCTGATAACCAGAACGCTCAATGATCTTGAGATAGCGGACCTGAATGCCTGATACCGTGAAGTAGGGAATCTCGAATTTGACCGTAATGGGCGGCTTGGCTTGGGCTGCCTCTTCTACTCATGGAGACAAGCGATTTCATGCGCGTGGAGTCAGCTTACGCTTCAAGGGAAGGCCGGGAAAGGAGGGGAAACGAACCGTTGCTGGTAGAGGGAAGGCCAAAGTGTGCTCGCATGAGGTACTCGCGCGCTCCCTGGAACTTGGGGATGTACCAGAGGATGGCATCCCGCTCGGGGACGTACTTCACCGTGCCGATGTTGGCCTGGACGCACGAGGCATTAACAAAAAAAAAAAAAAAATCGTAAACAAGCATAATAGACATTTAGACCAAAGCGGAACTTGAGTTGGCAAGGGCCGTGGACAGATAGATAGATAGATAGATAGATAGATAGATAGATAGATAGATAGATAGATAGATAGATAGATAGATAGATAGATAGATAGATAGATAGAAATTTACCCTGAACTTGGGCGAATCGGCATCGGGAGGAACTGGAATGAAGATTCCCACGTTGTTGGCCGTCGAGCGGGCCTTGAATTGCGAGCGGGCCTTCACCAGATACTCGACGCGCGAGTGCTGATGAGACTCCACGATGGCCTCGACCCAGATGAGTGGCTTGATATGTGTGTTGAGACGGTATGACATCTACAAGCGCACAACACACACACACACACACACACACAGGATCGAACCGCCACCATTAAAAGAGAAAAGGAGGAAAGAGGAATAGATCAAGGCAAACACCGTCAGTCGATTGCGGGAATGTTGTTTGTTTGATGTTTGTTTGTTGGTCTATCGGGGGGGGGGCATAGGAGAACCAATTCAAAGTCCTTGTCGGGCGGGATGAAGGAGATGGTGCGATCGCTGTCGAAGCGCGAAAGGCGCACGCACTGATGGAAATTGACATCCTCCATTTCTATGGCGCCCTTCTTGAGGGACCTCTGGGCGGTGGATTCGAACTGGACTCGGTCGTTGAGACCCAACCTCAATTCCGGCATTCCGCTCAGATACGAACGCACGAGCACGCTCCCCACGATTTCGCTGCGCAGCACCGTACCATTGGCGGCCACCTTGAGTACGTAGCAAGCGAACAACAAAAGGCACTATGATTAGTGCGCACTCAAACATACCGTCGAGGCCCACGCGAGAGAACGGGCGGATGGGATGGGATGGGATGGGATGGGATGGGATGGGATGGGATGGGATGGGATGGGATGGGATGGGATGGGATGGGATGGGATGGGATGGGATGGGAGGCGCATAATAATGGTGGTGATGACGATGATGGTGGAAGTTAACGCACGAGAACGTTGACGTTTTCGATGACGTCGAGGAATACTTCGTTTTTTCGGTATTTGATGCCCTCAGGACGCCAGCTCACCGCGGTAGTAAGGGCGGGGGGCGGACGGGGCTGGTGCTCCAGCTTGTAAAACTCCTGCGTGATGAACCTGCAGTGATATTTGTGGGGGGGCTCGTAAGAAGACTGGAACACACACGACACACAAAGACAGACAAATATATATATATATATATATAAAAAGCTAACACACACGAAACGCACTCTTGCAAGATTTTGGCGTCTGTTGCTTGCGGGTAACCGAAATCCATCATCTCGTCAAGCAATTCGTAAATGATCACAAAGTTGTCCTTTAAGCTCTCCTCTTCTAGCTCTTGGAAGTAGGCTGTGAAAACCTTCAGGAGAGGAAATGTAAGAAAAGAAAAGCGCGATTCGAGAGGGGCAAGGGTACCTGAATCAGCTTGTACAGGAAAATCAACAGCATAGCAGCGTCAGCGTTGTGTTTAGTGACTGTCATGACTGCACGCAGTTTAAGTGAACAAGATGCAAGAGGGGAATTGCTCTGAGAGGACAGCCACGCACTGTAGAGGTTCTTGTACTTGACGTAGATGTAAGTAACGCCGTCTTCTTCGAAAATTGGTCGTACATCCTGTTCTTCTTTAGAGAGTACAATGTTCATAAAGCGTTCAGCGATGTTTAGAGGAACATCGCCCCTATAATCTCTCCATAACAAAACCTTGCCCTAATTAATGGGTTGATTAGCCGCGGCTAACTTCAACCAAGTGGCCACAGCCAATGATTTGTGCACAAACCTTAAGATCAAGGACGAAAATTGCCGAAGCGGGCATGTTGGCGGTCCTCGCGAGAAAACTCAAGCAGCCTGCTTGACTTTGAAAATCAAAGAAACTATTTTTTTCTTCCTGACACTTTCTTCCTGTTGTTTTCTTCCGGTCGTTAAGATCAGTCCTTCAGCCCGGAGCCAACATGCCGAAGAGGAAGAGTGTAGGAAGTGGAAGTGCTCCTAACACACAGGAAAAAGCTGTGAAGCCCACCAAGAAGCAGAAAAAGGCAGGAGATATTGAGAAATCGCTCGCGAAGAAAAATGAAGGCCGCAACAACAAGAACAAGCAAAGAGAGGTTGATTCTGACGAAGAAGCTGAGCAACTCTTGGCCAAATCGGTGAAGCAGAGCATCACCGGCGGACAAAAGAAAAATCTTTTGGAAGATGAAGATGACAGCGAAGAAGGCGACGAGCTTCTGCAACTTTTGGTACGACAATTCGGACCACAATTGGAATATGGTCTTATCGTCTTCTTATCATGCTTTCCACCTAGGAAAAGGAGCAACGCGGCAAGAGCAAAGAAGCTGATGCAGACGAGGTTGAAGATGACGAGGACGAAGATGAAGATGAGGATGTAGACGAATTTGAAGTGGTGGCGGGGGAGGACGTTGCCGGCAGCGACGACAGCGATGGTGCTGACGACGACGAATTTCTTGGAGGGAGCGACGAAGAAGAGGTTACTGATCCTGCTGCGTTTCACTTTTTTCCCCCTTTCTAACTCGTTATTGCGCTTAGGAACTCGAAGTAGAGAAAAAAGCAAAGAAGATCGTGCAGCGGCAGAAGGAGGACGAAGTCCTCTCCGCGCTTGAGTTCCAGCACAGCGTGCAGGATGAAGAGGATGATGCCAGCGAGGCGCCCATTCTCCCGCCCAAGGAGGAGGGCGAAGGTGAAGACAACCTGGGTACCGGCTTCATGGCCCCTCTCCTCATCACAGCCCGCGAAGCTCGCCTGTCTCGCTCCTAACATGACATCGATGTGATCCCTCAGAGGTGCAAAGCTCGCTCGGGATGGACCTCGAGGCCGTGCGCGCGCGCATGCACGAGGTGCTGCGAGTGCTCAACAATTTCAAGAAGCTTAGGGAGGAGGGCAGGCAACGGCGCGAGTACCTCACGCAGCTCAGGCACGACATCGCCGCCTACTACGGCTACTCCGAATGGATGGTCGCCAAGATCCTCAATCTGTTCACCCTCAACGAGGTTTGGCCCTATCCTCCCCCTCCCCCTCCCCCTCCCCAAAACAACCTTGCGCTTGCTGTCTTGCTCCCCTCCTCCCTCCCCTCTCACTTTCTCGTTGGCGGGTTACAGGCGATGGAGTTCTTCGAGGCCAACGAGGCGCCCCGCCCGCTCACCATCCGGACCAACACGCTCAAGGCCAGGCGGAGGGAGCTCGCCCAGTCGCTCATCCAGAGGGGCGTCAACCTGGACCCCCTTTCCAAGTGGTCCAATGTCGGCCTCCAGATCTACGATTCCCCAGTCCCGATCGGTGCCCCTCCCCCTCACTTCCTCTTCCTTCCTTCCTTCCTTCCTTCACTCGCTAAGCCTGTCCGTCTCCCTCCACTGGACGCAGGTGCCACTCCTGAGTATCTTTCAGGGCAGTACATGCTGCAGAGCGCGTCTTCGTTCATTCCCGTGCTGGCGCTGGACCCGCAGCCCGGCGAGCGCGTCCTCGACATGTGCGCTGCGCCAGGCGGCAAGTCCACTTATATCGGTACGCCTGCCTCCTTCTCAGCCTGCCCCTCCTGCTGTCGCCTCTTACCCCCCCCCTCCCCCCCAATCCCCTCAACACACAATCCGTTGATGGGTCCTGTGAGGGGCGCTCACCCACTTCTCCTCCCTCCCCATACAGCCCAGCTGATGAAGAACACGGGTGTACTCTTCTCCAACGACAAGCACTCGGAGCGAGTCAAGGCCGTGGTGGCCAACGTGCACAGGTGACCTCCACGTTCAGACTTATCCCTGCTCCCCCCTTCCCCCCCGTCCCCCTTCCCCTCCGTCTCTGACGGATGGAATGGCTCGAGACAGGATGGGGATCCGCAATACGGTGATCACCAATTACGACGGCCGCATGTTCCCCCGCGTCATCGGCGGGTTTGACCGCGTGCTGCTGGACGCCCCCTGCACGGGCTCCGGCGTGATCGCCAAGGACCCGTCGGTCAAGACCCAGAAGGACGAGCGTGACGTCAGCAGGATGTCGCATATCCAAAAGGAGCTTATCCTGGCTGCCATCGATTCAGTTGACATGAGGAGGCACTCCTCCGGTGGCGCCGTCATCGTCTATTCTACGTGCTCAATCCTCATTGAAGAAAACGAGGTAAATCGAACGCACCTGCTTCCCCATTCCCCTCCGCTTAACCGAGCTTTCGTCAGGCGGTCATTGACTACGCTCTGCGGAAGCGAGCGGTGAAGGTCGTGCCCACGGGAGTCCCCTTCGGCAAGCCCGGGTTCACGCGAATGGGCAGCAAACACTTCCACCCGAGTCTCAAGCACGCCGTGCGGTCCGTCCCCCCTTGCCTTTAGCGTGGGTAGTCGCTCGCAAGAAGCTTACCCGCAATATTGCTCCTCCAACTTGGCACAGAGTCTATCCCCATACGCACAATATGGACGGTTTCTTCGTCTGCAAGCTCATCAAATACGACAACACTCCCATCCCCATACCGTCCGGCATGTCGTCTAGTGCTGAGCCATCGGGGAAGGAAGCCGAAGCCCAAGACAGCATGGAAGTAGCGGAGCCTGCAGAAGCGCACGGTGCTGTTGACGGTGCCGAAGAAACGCAACCAAAAAAGAACAAGAACAAGAAGGCCTCAGGCAATAGCAAATAAACAAGGAGTGAGTGTTTTGTGCAAAACAACAGGAGATGTTGGCCCAATTCCTTTTATTTTTCTAATTTTTCTCCGGATTGCCCCTAATTAATTGTCGGCTGTCTCCGGGTTTGGGTGGAGGCCAAAAGAGGGGTGGTGCGGCAAGAATTTACGGTGCGCCCAGGCAGTCCACGAATAAACGAAAGTTGCCCACACAAAGCGAACTGGACACAAGACGAACGAGAGAAGGATGGCTACTCCAGCAGCTGCGGCTGCCTATCCCAATGGGGGCATGCCTACCTCAGACGCCAAAAGGGGGGTACGAGGTTTATGGTGTATGACTTCGATGCGGGCTACCGTTGTACAAGACTACACCCCCTCCCCTGAAGATCTTGCTAGGATAAACGACGAGGAGGATAGCAGCGGCGCCGATGGCCTGCTTACCCTTCGGGCCGGGCAATGCCTGACCGTGGTTGCCCAGTCGGAAAACGGCTGGTGGGCCGGAGCGTTGGACGGTCGCCTTGGGCGTTTTCCCTCGCAGTGCGTTCAGCTTGTGTCCAAGGCGCCAGCGCGTGCCCTGCCGCCGACTCCTCCCTCCAGTGGCGGCCGGCCAGCCCTGCCTCAGCCTTCTCCCCGCGCGGCGTCCACGTACGGCCGCCCACCGCCACCAATTCCAGTGCCTCCTCGCCCCGGTTCCGTCTACACCCCCAGCACGGCGACTGCAACCACTGCACCGCCTCGCCCCCTGCCGTTCCCCTCCCCGAAGACGAACGTCGCCTCCCCTGCTGCCCCTACTTCGGAGAGCTCCCCCTGTGCACAGAGCCCCCAAGGTGCGTTCCTCTCCTACACTGCCCCCCCTTCCCCTTCTCCGTCGATCCTCTATTGATCGCTTTCTGCTTTCTTGTGCCCTCTCGCCCTTCCGCTTTCGCGTTATTGTCGGTCTTCCTGAACCGCGCTGGCCCATTTTCATCAGCCGGACCCGAAGAGGAGAAGGAAAGCCGCATGCGGAGGGAGGTCATCAACGAGATCATCCGGACGGAGCAGGACTACATCCACGACCTCGAGATCATGATCACTGTACGTACCATCTGAGCTCGTTTCTCCTTTTCCCTTTCTCCTGCTCTCCGGAGAAGTGGTGAAGACCCATATCCGCGAATGCCGCGTGCGCATGTCCAGGTTTTCATGACGCCTCTGCGAGCATCCGGCATTCTTACCGACGGCGATATCAACACGGTCTTCTCGAACGTGCAGCTTCTCCTCGGCGTCAACAAGTGCGGCATCCCCTCCTCTCCTCTCCCACTTCCTCCTCTCCTCTCCTCTCCGCGTCGTGTGCGTTGGCACTGAGCGTGAGTCCCTTCCCCCGCTTCTGTGCGTGTGTGTGTGTGTGTGCGGCGTACCTGCTTCCCTCCCTCCATCCCTCCCCGCAGAGAGTTCCTGGCCAACCTCAGCAAAAAGGTATCCGACCTGTCGTCGGTGTCGTCCAACGTGCCCATCGGGGATGTGTTTTCGCGCCTCGTACGCATCCCCTTCCACCCCTTCCCTCCCCCCCCTCCCCTCCAAAGCATGTCTGCCGGGGTAATGGCTGATCCCTGCAAACCATTTCCCCATGTCACGCCCGTATTGTTTTCCTTTTATTTTTATTTTTTTGTGATTTTCCCCATCCGTAGGCGGATTATTTCAAGATGTACACAATCTACTGCTCCAATCATCCCACGGCCGTCGACACCAAGATCAAGCTCGCGAAAAAGAACTCCAACTTCCGCAAGTTCCTCGCTGTACGCATCCCCCCCCCTATTTCTCGAATGACGCGGTGTACCCAACATATATGATGCTTGTATGTGTCTGTATGTGTGTGCGTGCGTGCGTATGCGTGCACGTGCGCGCATGACCTGCAGATGGCCGAGAGCGATTCCTCCTGTCGTGGCCTCAACCTCAACGACTACCTCATCAAGGTCCATATTCCTGCACCTCTCTTCCGCCCCTCACCCCCGCGCACGGACTTACCGAATGGGATGATCTAATCTCAATGGCTCGCAATGGGTTGTTTGCGGCATGTGTGTGTGTGTGTGTGTGTGCTAGCCCGTTCAACGCATCTGTAAATATCCGCTTCTGCTCCGCGTACGCACTCTCCCTCTCTCCCACACCCATCCGTGCTTGTGCTGCAAGGAGCGAGTCTCACACCTTCTCTATGCCCACCCCACCCCATCCCACCCCATCCGGTGATCCAGGAGCTGGTCAAGTACACGTCGGAATCGCACCAGGACTATGGGCAGCTCACCCTCGCCGAGCGGAAAATTGGGGAGGTAAAACCGCCCCCCCCCTCATCTTGATGGTCCGAACACGCAGCGTGGCCATCCCGGGCCTCGCCTCCCTCTCGGCGATATTGCGTGTTGGGCCGCGTCTCTCCGATCCCTCACCTCCCCCCTCCGTGTGTGTGTGTGTGTGTGTGTTTGCGCAGGTGGTGGCGTACATCAACCAGGGCGCCCGCCAGGCCGCTGCGCGCGACCAGGTTGTCAAAATACATTCCTACTTTGAGAGCATAGAGGTGCGCGACCCCACCCCCCTCCCAAATTTGGCCCAGCTCCCACTCTCCCCCGCTGCTGCTGCTGCTGCTTCTTGGATTAGGTGATGCTCATCATCTCCCTCTTCTTCTTCTTCTTCAACCCGGCCAGCTGCTGAGCCCCACGCGCAGGCTGGTGCGCGAGGGCCTCATGACCATGGTCAAGGGCAAGGAAAAGAACTCGGTATGTGTGAGGCCAACAGCCAACCCCCCCCC
>CDFF01071463.1:11982-23979 GCA_000826265.1 Acanthamoeba culbertsoni
GGAGAAGTACGCCCTGCAGGCATCCCAGCTCATTCAGGACGCCAACTCGCAGCTGCTTCTCGATGCAGGCCCACGTATGCCACCCCTCGAGCAGGCATTTTCGAGATTTCTCCCTTTGGCTCACAACTCTGCCATGGAGGGGCGGGGCAGGGCGTCAAACCCGATAGAAACAACTTCAGTTTCTTCTGTTTGCGAACCCAAAGCGCTACTATTTAATGTCTTTTTGTTGTTGGTAGAGATCAATCCTTCCAGACACTGTCGAGTTCGCTTGTGGGCCGCAGGAGTTCGGTCCTCTTCTTATCTAGGTTCTGCTTGGCCTTCTTCCTCTCCAGGAACTTGTTGGCCATGCCCTTTCTCTCCAATTGGCGTATCTAAGCGAACATCAGTGAGTCACCATTCTACTCACAGCCGTGCTGTGAAGCCTCTTCCTTTGGGGGGGGCTTTCTTTTTGGCCAACAACAGTACCCTGTTTGGTGAAACGAAGTGGGGGTTGAGGTAGAGCGTGGGGCCGCCGAAGCTGCCATCGAAAATGCGGTGCAGGTGAAGCACAAAACGAGGGCCGATCTCCACAAGCGTGCGCTCCTTCTTATCGTTTTCAACGATCTGTGTGTTTCGGCAAAGGCGAGAGAGAAGAAGGCGATTAGATGGCCGCGAGCTGGGGTAAAGGGCTTAGCCAAAGTAACCTGGTAGTTCCTGAACCATATCTTATTGTCCAAGATGGAAAAGTGGAAGATGTGGTCTATGAAGGGCTTACTCTTGCGATGCCCCTTGGGAGTGCCGAAGGTCTATGGAGGTGGAGGTCAGACAGAGGACGGCGGCAAGGAAAGCACTTAGCAGGGCAAGGGAAGTACTTGGACGAAAAGCTCCTTCAATAGGAGCCAGTGGGGCTCCTCTTCGAAGGCTTTGTCGAAGGAAAGAATGGGTCGAGAGCCGCGCAGCGCGTTGCCAGTCAGTTTCATCTCGTCCATGGTGTGCACTAAACAAAGCTTTAGAAACCTTGACTAGGCACTTGGGGCAATGTCTTTGTAACGTACCATTAAGCACAAGGAATTTGGCAGACGGGCCGTTAGGGGTCTTGCCCACCCAAAGGTAGAGATCATCCCTCTTTCTGCACTCGAAGAACAGGACGTTATTGCAATTGTTGAGATCGGCAATTTCGTTAATCGTTCCCAGATGCGATTTGTCATCCAATTTGCTCTCTTTCTTCCCGTGTGGCATGAGAAGTCGCATGTCGTTCATAAGATGCCTATATCTGTGCGTCACTCCTCGCGAGCAAAGAATCAACACCTTCTGTTTGTTCTTGAACGGAGGTAATTCTCGCTTCTTGGCGGGAATCTCCACAAGTTCAGTGGATTCCACTTTGGCTCCAGCATCCTGTTGGGATTTTGACGCGGTCCTCTTTCTCTTTTTGCCCGATTTGCCGTTTTGTGGTGATTTGGTTGCCATCTTACAAGATAATAGTTTTGTGATGAATGAGGCTCCGGCGGAAAGAAGGAAAATATTGAGAGCAAAATTGTACAAATATATATTATTTAGATTTTTGTTTTAAATATTCGTGTTTGGCCAACCTTGGCCGAGGTCTCTCTTGGTCATTGTTGCTTGCTTGGGCTCTCTTATATAGGAACCCTTCAGCTCTTGCATGTTCCTCGGGAGCGAACTCCGCTTCACGACCCAGGTCCTGCTTCGCTTCTTCTCTTGCTCTTGCAACTGCCCACACCAATAATACCGTTAGTCTGGCTGCGTCTTCGTGTGGGGCATCTCTTTGACTCTCCTACCTGTATACGCAATTCTTCGAACTCCTTCTGGTTGATGGCGCTTGGTCGCTTTGTGGTTTTTCGGGGCGACAGCAGTGAATAGATTCCGTCCTCAGCCTCATCTCCACTGCTGGACGTCTCCTTACCCGCCGGTGAAGCGCTTTGCCGCTTCCCAAACAGATCCGTCAACGAGGCAACCCCTTCTTTGTTGCCTTGCGCCCCGACCGAGACTCTGGAGGACAAGAGTTGAACTTCGAGGGCGTGTAGCTCCTCAAAGTCCGCGTACTCCTGGTCGAGAACCTTCAAGTCCGCCATCGCCTTCTCCAGGTCGAACGAGGGCGGGATGGTCGGATATCGCCGTGCGGCCGGTGCTGACGCCGCATGTGTGGCGCGTCGCCGGGCGGTCGGCGAAGCGGGCGAAGCCGGGGAAGCGGGCGACACGGAGGCGGACTCAGGCCGCGGTGAGCTCGGTGGAGTGAAGAAACTGCGCACGGCTTCGGGCAACTCGACCGGGGGGCTCGCCCTGCCGCTCTTGCCCTCCGCCTCGCCTTCGTCCTTCGCGAGGCGGGGCGATCGCGGGGACGAGCCGCGCGACGAGCCGGGAGACCCAACCGTCGTCGACCGCGGGCTCCGCGGGCTGGGCGTCCTGCTCCCCTGCGACTTCGCCTCCTTCTGTCTCTGCATCTCGCGCAGGAAGTCCTCCTTGTTCATCTGCATGCGGCTGCCCCTCTTCCTGCGCTCCTCCGCGTCCAGCCGCGGGCTCATCGAGCCCTTGCGCCCGCTGCTGCCCGCGCCTGAATCCGAGCTGCTCTCTCCGGCGCTGAAGTCTTCGGTTGTAACCCTTCTGCCGATGGGGATTGCGCTGGGGAGGCCCTCCAGCGTCTGGCCTGCTTGAAGCGGAGACGCGGGCGACACCGATCCCTCATTCTGGGCGCCCGCGTTTCCTTCTCCGGTGACACTCTCCGTCGCCATCGTCTTGCTCTCGTCATCCCCGCTTGGCGTCTGACTGGGCGGCTCCCCACTTACCGGATGGTCGGACGCTGGCGCCGGTATGTCGACAGCCACGAAGGCGGCGCCGACTACTTCTTCTTCATCGCCTTCTTTTTCTTCTTCGAGGAGCTGCAGCGGGGGTGACGAGACCGCCAACATCGGCTCCAGCTCGGCGCCTCGGTCGCCTCCATGGGTGTGGGCTCTCCTCCGGCCCACCGGCCCGCGCTCGTTCCCTTCGGCGGCCTTGCCATATCTGGTCTGCCGTCGCGGCCCGCGTGGCCGCTTGTTCCCTTCGCGGAGGTCCTTCAGCTGACCTGCATAGGCCGACGGTAGGATCGAGGACAGCAGGTCGTAGATGGCCGACACGCTCTCCCACGATGTGAGCAGCCTTGAGAGCGAGCGCAGTCCTTCGTGATCAGCGGCTGATCATTGATGCAAGGTGGGCGGAAAGGGAGACTAGGAGAGGCGGCTTACCTGAATTTGAGGGCGAAGATGACAAAGTGTTTGGTGAAGGCGTTTAGTAGCGAATCAAGCCTGAGGGCGGTGATCGTGGCCCAGTGGTGCCTTATATGGTTGCAGCGATCAGTGAGACAAGCGAATATCTAGCGCGTATATCCGAGAGGGAAGGGACGGAATGTAATGGTCATAAGCAGTGCTTAGAGTCGCGTACCAGTAAATGTGCATGGCGATCCGGAAAGAACGACTCCAGATGAGTCTGTACGTCTTCTTGAACTCGGCTTCATCTGCAGTACTAACGATAAGGGCGGGCAAGCGGAAGAGGGGCGGAGAGGAGAAAGGGAATGCAAAAGTCTGGGGAAGTGACCAGCAGAGGAGCTGAGCGCGAATCCGTTGGTGAGCGCGTGAGCCCACCGGAGAAGCGTGTCGGTGTACTCGCACGCTGGCATCGCCCTGCCGCTGTATTCTCCCTCAGACCATCGAAACTCGAAGCTGTGTATGTTGTGCGTTGTGTGTGTGTGTGTGTGTGTGTGTTGAGCAAACGTCGTGTCCGCGGTTAATGGACGCGCTCGCAAAAGCCACACGTACTTGGGACCAGCGGACATCTTAGGGCAAGATGTTGGCGAGCATTCCTTGCGGACCGCATGAAACATCAACCCATAAAAGCTCAGCAAGTCATGTGCTGGGGTGAGTTTGAATTTTGTTGTTAATTTTAATTCTCGAGTATTAGGATATTAATGGGGAAGAAAAGCCAAAGGCCAACTCTTGGGGGCCCAGTTTGGGGGGGGGGTGTACTATTGAGTTCTATCCACATGGGCTTTGTGAAGTTGTCCTCTACAGGCACGTCAAATATATCTCGAGGCTGTCGAACCTCTTTTTGTGGGCTCCCCTCCGCCAGAGGGTTCACAATATCTCCAACATCTGCTGATTTTGCTGCACCTTGATTCGATCTTCTTAACTTTGCCTGGGTGGCCTTGGCACGGAGGGCAGCCAGGAGAGCTTCTTCCTCCTCCTGCCCATTTAGCAGCGACCCTCCCAGACCCTCCATGGAGGCAGGTGAAAAAAAATATTATTTCTTAGGGGGCAACGGGGAAATGCGCTGTTCTGGTTGGTAAGCCTTTAATTTAAGTCGGCACTTGCCCCTACTACTCATAAACCAAGACCATACCCATGGTGGATACGAATGGACAGCACACGTTTGTCGTACTGTGCAGGTTAACAGAGAAACTCTCTGGATTGGAGACCATTTGAATAATCGCATCAGCACATCACCCCCATTGTAGTCCCATCCTGCATTGACACCATGCCAACCCTTTGTCTGCCTGCTGCAGGTTAACAGAGTTGTATTTTCTACGTGCTTTTGACAGAAAAGACGGGAAAATAAGAGAAAACGTTGACCAGTCGGCGTACAGAGAATAGTGCTCGCAACTTGCGCCGGTAACGCAAACCATAAAACTACTGTCGCGTCCTCCTCCTTTTCCACGCACACGCACAATGTCCAAGCCTCTTGAAGGAAAAGTAGCCGTAATCACCGGAGCCAGCAGCGGCATTGGAAAGGCGGTAGCAAAGGTAACGCCTAAACTCTTGGCGTACTGATTTATTTTGCCTTCCTACTAAAGAAGACCTCAACAGCTCTTAGCCGGAGCTGGTGCGAAGGTGGTACTGGGTGCGAGGCGCGCAGAGCGCCTCGACGCCCTTAAAAAGGAGATCGAAGCCGCGGGTGGCGTAGTGGCCTACAAGGAAACTGACGTGGTGTCTTGTGACCAAATGGTCGCCCTCATCAAAACCGCCCAGGACGCCTTTGGGCCGGTGCGTTTATGAGAGTTGCACTTGCGAGCTCACCCCCTTCCCTCCACACACATAAGCTGACGACCACTAAATAGGTGGATATACTTGTTAACAATGCCGGCATCATGCTCCTGAGCCCCGTGACAGCGCTTCTCCAGGATCAATGGGAACAAATGATTGACGTGAATGTCAAGGTACCTCGAATCCAGCCTCAGCCTTTTACATCGGCCCTGAGACGTGAATTTCCATGATACAAGGGTGTTCTTAATGGTATTGGCGCTGTTCTTCCTAGCATGCTCGAACGAGGAAAGGGCGATATTGTGAATATTTCATCAGGTCAGTGCTGATCATATTCATATTGGGCGAATGCAATGTCAATAGCCTCTCTTGCAGACGCCGGACGCAAGCTTTTCCCTACCGGTGCCATATACTGCTCGACCAAGTGGGCTGTTGAAGCGATCACTCAGGGCCTCAGGGCTGAGGTATTTAGGATTGCTTTCCATTGCCATGCCGAGATATCCGCTTCTTACGTTATCTCGCAAACCAGGTTGCAGGTAAAGGTGTGCGCGTAACCTCCATTCAGCCCGGTGCGACTGATACGGAGCTTGACTCGCACATCACTCATGAGGAAACAAAGAAGGTGAGTGCCAGTATCCCCGCCACCGCTGATGTGCCAGGAGCTAACTGACACGAGTAAATCAATGTGAACCAACGACAGGGAAGCGAGGGATTCCGCAATGCTATTCGTTTCCTCGATGCTGAGGATGTGGCAAGGGCCGTTCTTTATGCTGTCTCGCAGCCACCACACGCCGCCATCTCCGAGATTCTTATTCGCCCAACCCAGCAGGGCTCTTAAGTGAACAGAAATAAAACTTCATATTTTTTTTTTGATTTCTTTCTCCTTTCTCTGCTTCAGACAGCGCCATGGACCCGGGCCATCTTCATCAGCCTCCTGTTGGCATGATCGTATGCCCTCCCTTTACAAAATATGGTGGAATGGTAAGGGTTGAGGTAGTGAAGGAAGGAAACATGCAAAAAGAAATGACACCTACGCTTAATCGTTGACTTAAATTGTTCAATTCCCCTTCAGGTGCCATATCCCTACGCCTACTCCTACGCAATACCGGATCATCTCTCCGTTGCAGCAGCGGCTGCGGCAGCTAGCAAGCGATCGCGCGAAGATGGTGCTGAAGTGTGCCGAGACTACCTCAGCGGCAAGTGCTCTCGGGGAAAGAACTGTAAGTACATCCACTACGATCCTTACGGTCTTGCCGTGCAGCGAAAGCCCTCCATCGAAGTGTGCCTCGATTTCCAACGGGGCACCTGCACTCGTGGCCTCGAGTGCAAATACCTTCACGTGCAGTCACCAACGGCTGGCACAGAAGCGGCAGGAACCAAACGAAGCACCGAGATTTGCAAGGACTTCAATCGTGGCCTTTGCACTCGAGGCGATTCGTGTCGCTACCTCCATGTGACGATTCCAACTATAAATCAACAAACAGTGGAGGAGATGGTCAAGAAGCCCAAGGTCAATGACGATGACGGTGGCGAGCTAGAACGGTTACGAGAAGAGAACCTCGCCCTACGAAATGCCAATCGACAGCTTGAAGAAGAGGTGGCGCATCTTCGAGCCAAGCTCGGCATGCCGCCGCCCATCTTTGCCTACAACCAGCAACAGTCTGTTGACGAAACGGATGACGGGACTCACATGGAAGCCCACAACGTTGAACAATAGGCCAGTACGATTCGTCCTTAACACTGCTGCTCTTGTTTTCTTGGCTACTGATATGTGCAGCCCTCCTCCCCACACTAGTTATGTGTACATCCAACGTCACGATTCTACTTGTACTCCTCGAGCAAGGTGATAGCCAGGCCCAGCTTACTGTCTCCTTTCTGTTTGACGCCCTCTCTATTGCGCTCTCTTTCCCGCTCTGGTTTTCCCCTCACCACCGCTGCTGCTGCTGTCAATACCGCCGCACGCCCCACTTGCTCTGCTCTTAGCGCTACATGAGGCTGCAAACTTTAAAAAAGCAATAATGTTACGCGCCTATATGCTGCGTCAGCGCTTTCAGTTCATTTCTAAGCTTATGCGCCCGCCAGCGCTGCATTCTATGCGAGCAGCTCACAATCTCTCTCACTCTCGCATTCTCCTTACTCCATTTTTCCAGCATCGCCATCGCCTGCGCTTTGCAGCACCGCTAAGCCTTTCCCCTAACTTTGCCTGCTGTTTTGGGCTCTGTCTTAGACTCTAGCATACTTTCGTGCACTTCCTTGCCATGATGGGGAGTTACTAACGTAAGTCGCACACAAGAAACATAGGATACTCTTATTTTGCGGTGTGGCCATGGCATTCGCCGCAAGGCTGATATGCATAGCCTTTTTCTTTGTGCCAGGACCTTACCTGTCGATACTCTCTTGGTACGTAATGCATCGTCGTACTATGTAACAGGTACGTACGGATTCGTGGCTTTGGTGCGTTCGCCTTCATTCATCTCCTTTCTTGTATCAATAAATAGTTTTACAGACCTCTACAAATAGGCTAGTTTCTCAATGAACGTATCACACTTTTTCAAGTGGAAACAATGGTATGTCCCAAAAGACAAGTGGATTGGGGTTAAAGGTTTATTTTATGTTATTTTTTTGGTGGTACGCCAAGCGGAGACTCCCAAACACCAGTGGCTGGGCTTTGTCACTCCCCTCCCCAAAGGTGGGTTGATACTCAGATAAGTTCTCCCATGCTGATCTTTCGTCCATAATGACTTATGCAAGAGGTATTGAATATGAGGGAAAAAGTTTTATGATGGGAGGAAAATCATGCAATAGCCTTACCTGTAAACATGTCCCGGATGAACTGCGGGTGGTGCACGTTGACTACATCGGTTAGAAGGTGGAGGCCCGGATTCGTATTCACCTCGAGCAGCCAGGGCCGAAGGTCCTCGTCCAGCATGATATCCAGCCCCAGCACCTCAAAGCTATTCTTCCTGTGTCCTGTATAAAGGCAGCGACCATACATGTACAGTACCCATGTCAAGCGAGAATATCGCCTTGATACAGCACAGATTGAGGGAGAGAAGGAGTCATCATCGCACCTGTGGACGGCCAGGAGAGCACGGTGGTCACAATCAGCTCATCAATGCGCGGTTTGACTCGCTCCCATGTGCCTTCTCCATAGGTGTCGCTGGTGTCACCGAAATCATGAGTTTATTCAGGGTAAGGGATGAGGAATGGCGAGGCAATCTCACCTGAGATGCCGGATGAAGGTCTCGCTGCTCCATTGGTTCTCCTTGATCTCGGTCTCGTGGAAGTCTGGCGAGTCCTTCTGGACCTGGTGATTGGTCAGATGCAGGAAACGGTCGTCGATATTCTCGAGCGTAAACTGCTTGCTGGTGAATCGGAGGTAGAAGTCGTCGGAGATGAAGATCGCGAGCGGGTCCAGAGAGGTAACCAACACGAACTGCCGTATGTCGAACTTCAGTCCTGAGACGAGCAGCGGCCGCTCGATGTACTTCTGCACGATGAAGGACGCGCCGGAAGAAGCAGAAGAAGCAGAAGAAGCAGATAAGGAAGGCTGCGGTTCGGACACGGCCTCGGTAGAGTAGGTCGTAAGCTGGACCGTGAAGCTCGAGGAAGAAGAGACCAGGCCGGGACCGGCGGGGAACGACGCGGAGGTGAGGTTGGAGATCTCGGATCGGGTGATGGGGCGGTGAGGGTCGGCCATGAGTTCCGTGGCAGCCTCCGAGCCCAGCGTGTACTCGAGCAGATCTGCGAGGTTCGTGAACAAGCGAATGTCTGCAACGGATGTAAAAAAAAAAGGGGGGGAGGGGGGTAAGTTCAAGCGAAACTGACAACGAGGGTAAGGAAGCGGTCTTTACCCACGCCGCGAGCCGCGCGGGAGGGTTTGACGATCCAAATGTTCCTCTCGCCTTCGATGGTTGGCTGTAGCGGCCACGGATCGAAGTCGCCCACGGCTTGGCTCTTTGCAGGAATAGAACAGAAATCGTCCTCGCAAAAGGCACCTGCGGCCATGGAAGCCTCATCTTCGCTTTCCTTATTCTTCTTCCCTTCGCCTCTCAAGAAGTCGGCGATGAAACGTCGCTTGTCGCGCTCGGCCCTGAGAGGGTCCACAGCCAGCCCGCTCCTGCGCTCAGTCTCGGGGTCGCGCGCAAGAAGGTAGCAGCGCGGGAAGAAGCCGTGCACGTCAACTGCCGCCGCAAGTGCGTCTTCGTCCAGCCTTTCCTCCAAGGTATAGAGGTTCTTCCATAGCCCTACCTTCGTACCAATCTCCTCAAAGTGCGGGAAGTGGTTCACAGTTACTCCTACGGGCGCAGCTTTAGCCCGCTCGATGGACCAAGTCCACAAGAACTGCGCCGAGTGGAGCGAGTGTCGTCTCTTCCTGGCTTGTCTGGAGACTTCCACCCAGCCTCGCGACTGCAACCCAGCCCGAACGAGGGAGTGATTAGACATAATCTCGTCTATCACGAATCGTTTTGTTGGCGGAAGATTAAGCCGACGGGGTTGGGCAGTAGACCGCACATCAACACCGGTGTCGTCGCCAACTTTGGCGTCGTCTTCGGCCGAAACATGAGGAAATGAGAACAAGCAGAACAAAAGAAAGAGAACGAAAAGTGACAAGGCACAAGAACGAAGACGAGACACGGCCATGACCTTCATAAAGGTCCAAATCCAAATGAAATTCTTCTTTGCACTGGCCCGCTTATTAATTTTGCTCATATTGAGGCAGAGAACTCCAAGAGCTGGTCAAAGTTGAAGGTGATCTGTCCCCTCCGCTCCCTATCCCTTACCTCAAAGGAAGTTCGTGTCATCGCAACATGAGCGACCTGCAACCGAGAGGAATAATCGTCGGTAAAACGTTTATGTAGGTGAGGAGCCAACTTACGAGAGCGATCCACTGTGCCATGTCAAGTCCGTAACCAGTCGTGTCGTACTTACGGTAGAGAGCGTGACATGTGTTGTAAGACATGTTGAAGCCACCTGTTCTCAGCGCCTCGTGTATTTCCCTTGAGTCCAGCCGACCATTTCTATCCTTGTCACCCTACAGTCAATGAGGCAAATAATGAGCTTCTCATGTAATCATCAAAGGGTCGGTATTATGTTCCGTCTTCCAAAATTTGTTTGATGATAATGACTATGATGATGATGATGGAGTGCGCACCATCGAGAAGACCTGTTGCATGCTGAGGAGAAACTTGTGGAGGGAGGCGTACTCCCGGAAATCGATCTGCCCGTTGCCATCCACGTCGAAGATCCTCACGAGCTTGATGGCAAGATCGATGCCCAGCCGAATACCTCCGACGGCTACATTAGCGAGCTCGTTTGCTGTGATGGACCCGCTGCGGTCGCGGTCGACGCTATTGAACCATTTCTGGAGTTCGTACAGCTCCTGCTGTTGTACTTGACTGTAATACTGCGAAGCCTGGTAAAGAATGTCAACAGAGATAGCCGAAGTGTCAAGGACATCAAACAAAAAGAAGTGAGTACCCATAGAGGAGGCTGCTGAGACGGAGGAGGCTGGTAGGAGCCATAGGGTTGAGAAGGAGGCGGGTAGGGTCCGGATTGTGGTGGAGGATAGGGTTGTGATTGAGGTGGCGGGTAGGACCCATATGGGGGTTGCTAAGGGGAAGGGAGGAGAGCAGTGAATAATAGTGGTGGGGTGAAGAGAGTGGAATAACGTACACTGGGTCCAGGAGGAGGGTAGCGCGGAGGGTAACCTGCAGGCGCGGTTGCGGGTGGAGGGTAAGGTGCTCCCGTTGATCCGTACGGAGGGGGCGGATAAGGATTAGTCCCGTAAGGTTGTTGCCACATGATGTGTGAGCTGATTCTCTAGATAGAAGGTAGACAATGAGACAATATATGTCACCACTCACTAGGAGCAGTCAGGGTATAGCCAATCTGCGTCCAATACTTGTTAGATGTTGGGCTTTCTTGGTTTGCAGTGAGTTGTCATGCTTTTTCGCACGAGTTGTACCTGCTGGGGCCAGGTGAGCAGAAAAGCTGCGCAATGAAGGGCGGGAAACGGTCGCATGAGGAAAAGAAAAAATATAGGCTGTGAAATATAGCTCGAAAAATAGATCCCGCCAAGTTGGAGATGCGCCTGTAGGCAACAACCTAGTTTCACCACGATCATTAACACCTTATTGTTGAGCCGCAATATAGGGTCTCTCCCCAACAGAAACAAATCTGAGGAATTAATTTGCCAATTCTATGTCTCAATTGAACTACACCAATTCAGCATCAACCTCCAATTCATCCACTTCCTCACCTCTCTCTCTTTCCAATGGGCGCCGACGATATGTGAGGCCAGGTTCTATTCCTTCGTTCCGAAAAAGAGCATCTCCTCCATCATCTTCTCCTGCAGCACAGAGAGACAACGGCCGTTCAAGCTCGCCGCCATCCAATTCTCGTGGTACAACTCATAATCGCAGCGAAGAGGAAGAGGATGACAGAAAAAATCATGAACGCGACAGTGAAGAGCACGAAGACGACTCAGCCGCCGATGCTGGTAAAGAGGAAAGCGTTTGTGAAGACCCACCGCGACGATTGGCCTCAGCCATCGGGCGGCGGCCGCCTTCGCTCCTCGGGGCCCGTCGGCGAGTGTCCTCCTCTTCCTCGCTCGTGCCCGCATCTGCCCCAATCTCTCTGTCAGCCTCCGCACCCGCTGGCGCACTTCCTCCTCCTCCGCCGGCCTCTCCTCCCATTCCGCGTTCTTCCTCCTCTTCTACTCTATCTGCCTTCGATCGTTCTCTTTCTGCTCCCTCTTCCTCCTCTACCCCAACACCGAGCTGCACTTGTCATGCGTGTCCCGTACACAGCCATCATCCGGCTCATCCGCCCGGGGGACCCATGTCGCCGATGTCGCCCCCACCCACGCCCTCGCAGCCGCCCCAATCGCCTCTGCCGGCCACTCCTCTCTTTCAATCGCCACCATCTCGAGTTGAAGGAATCCCCACAGGTTTGTAATAATAAATAATAACAATAATAATAATAATAA
>CDFF01071463.1:29322-40855 GCA_000826265.1 Acanthamoeba culbertsoni
GTACAGGTTTTTTTTTTTTTTTAATGGCATTGCTAATCGCATAAGTAGGGGTGTTTCAGCGCTTCCGCCGCCGAGAGGCGGTCGCGAGGGTTATGCGCTGTGAGTCGCTGGGCCAGATGCAGCCCATGACAGTGCGGATCAAGCATCTCTTGGTCTTCTCTAAACAGTCCAATCTCTGCCAATTTTTTGCGAATTCCACCATGGGAGGCCACTGCGGCGGAGAGTTCTGCAGTGAGTCTCTCACTATACTGCTGTTGTCCAGCTAGATCAACGCCAAGAAGGAACTCGATGAGAATGATGCCCGCGGCATAGACATCGCAGGTACCGTCCTTAGCGGCAGCCTACTTGTAGAGAGCCGTTACCTCCATGGCAACAACACGAAACAGGGACTTAGTACCTGAAGCTCCTCCTGTGTTCTTGCTGTATTGCCGTCTGGACTTCGATAGCCATCAGACCCCATACGCTCGTCGAGTGAAGCAGGTAGCACACAAGAGAACTGAAAATCTATAATCTTGATCTCGACTTCTGCAGCAGCTCTGTTAACCCAACTGAAAACGAATCCGTTTGATTCTACTTGCCTCCCCGTTCGGTTCGCCTGGCTAGAACGTTTTTCCGTTTTATGTCTCGATGCACCAGGTTGAGCTCGTGCATACACTTCAATGCCTGTCATATCTTGTTAATGGATGAGCAAGGAAACGGTGGTATACCTTTAACAAGCCCTTCATGTATTCTTTGAGCAGTTGTGGATTCTCTGGCCTATAAGAGCAGGCCAAAGAAGGAATGTGCTCTATTTCTAGGCCAAAGTTAAAGTTCTCCGTATCTCTCCAGTAGTAGTGCAGCCGAGGGGAGACGTCTAAACTGACTTAGTCCGCAACTTCTTACCTGATAGGAAAGGTTTGTACCGTATGGTGATAAATGCTTGTAGGCCTGCACTTCGGCTTCCAAGTCGTCCTCATCAAGAGGAAGCTTGATGACAACCAAATTCCCGTCGGGCCGCCTACACAGCATCACGCTGACATGTTCACTCTCGCAGGTTTTGAGAACATGACACTCAACAAGAGAATGGGCGTTATGGAGGTATACCACAAGGTGTTTCTCCAGGGTGTAACAATTACCACAGTCCCCTCCGGTCGGGACGATGATTGGAACAATTGAATTGCTGCTCGAGTGTAAATGCACAAGCTTGGATTGGCAAGCACCACACCTGTGTGAACAAAGACCCGGTCCTTCCATACTGTTCCTTCTTCTTTTCCTACCGGTGTACTGGTGGTTTTTGGGTTTGGACTTCCTTTTATTGTCATCAACAAGATTTCTGTGAAGTGGAAATCCAGCAAACTCGGCGTTTCCAAGGCTTTGGACGAGGGAAAACTTTTGTAAGAGGCGTTCCAACGCAAAAAAAGTTGGCCTTTTATGGGCTGGATATATCATCAATCATAAAGGCTATCTATGGGCGTTGACTAGGTTGCCGCCTTCGCCCCAGTGTGTCTGTCGCCCCTCTGGGTTTCTAGTCTGTCCCTCCTCATATGAGGAAAACTTACGTAGCGCTTCCTGTATCATTTCATAATAGGTAATTACCCAATTGTGTTGCTAATAGACCTCGCCCATCAATACGAAAAAGAACTGAGATTGAATGGGAAAAGCGAGCCTATGGACCTGATGTTGTTGCTCCGTTCTGGCCTGTGGGATTGCTGTCTTCCGAATGGCTCGAGCTCTCCACTCATAAGTACCAAATCCGAACGCAGTGAGCGAACTGATCTCGCCACCCTTTGACAATACCCTGCTCACCATTCGGTAATTGCAAGCTTTCAATGCAGTTGCAATCAGTGAGTGGAAAGGTCGAATTCAGCTGGATTCGGAAAAGCGAGACCTAAACTTAGTTGTCACTGTTACGGAATAAACTCCTTTTGTGGAAAAAAGAATATGGGAAACGGACAAAGAAGGCAAGAAAAGAATGAGAAAAGTAGGGACTTTCGGACCTACAATAATGAWATWGGCTACCCAACGGCATGCGTCAGCCGTAGCCCAAGAAAGAAAGCAGTCAATTACAAGAACCACAGCACCATAACTCACATCTTACCTTTAACTTGACAATGGCCACTCCCTGTGCTGTCTGCGAGAAGCGCATTTACCCCAACGATCCCTCCTGGTACAAGAATAGCGCCGTGTCGTTTGAAAGGAGTTACCCACTAAATCAACCTTCCAAGGGCTGGTGAGGGAAAGAAGTGGCACAAGGGTTGCTTCAAATGCTCCGATTGTGGAGTCCTCCTTGTTTTGCGTAACGCTCAGATCGTGAGCGGTATCATTTACTGCGAGAAGCACAAGCCCACTGGTACACTCACGGCTACGTCTGATTATTCGTTTATCCCCGAGTTCGACTCAGCTAACTAGGGGGGTACTCGTCCAGACAAACCCACCCAGACGGCCGACAGACTTGATCTACAGACAGAGAAGAACAAACCCAAGGTATGTCCCACCGTGCACCCCTCCACTGGACTCTTCCCTTTCCTCCGTGCTTATGCTCGTATTGCCTATGTAGGTCGCCACCGTAAACCCCAACATGCGAGGCGAGCTCGTGGGTCAGAAGTCAAGCGAGGGCGCGGACAGCATTGGTATCGGAGGCCGAATTCAGGCCGGCAAGCTTGCGCAGGAGTCGCGCAACGTCAACGATAACGTGCGCGGCGAGCTCGCAGGCCAGAAGTCAAGCGAGGGTGCGGACAGCATTGGCATCGGCGGCCGAATCCAGGCCGGAAGGCTTGCGCAGGAATCGCGCAGCGTCAACGACAACGTGCGTGGAGAGCTAGCAGGTGCGGCATCTTTGCCCCTTCCAGCTTCTCCCTCGAGGATGATGGATTGACGATTAACGAATGTGGCGGTGATGTAGGAGCGCGGCCCAACATGAGCGCGGACGCGTTCAGCATTGCTCACTCGCTCGAGACCCAGAGGTTGGTGAACGAGACGCGTCTGGTCAATGAGCAGATTAGAGGCAGCGGCGCAGGCCAGCAAAGCAACCAGGTCGCTTCGGCCGTTGCCCTCACTGGAAACCACCAGTGATTATTGTAGTATGATAAAATAGCTTTCACGGGACACAAAGACAGAAGAGACCCATAAAGGACCCACAAAAGGCGAACCTTCGCTTTTAGTAGCCGATGAACCGGTCCTTGTTCATTTTGTATACCTCAGCCGCAGTTAGGGGCTTATCGCTCACGTTCTTCCCCACAGCCTCGACCATGCAGCGTTTGCATTTCATTCTTCGTTTCTGTTTCTTCTTTCGTTGTCGGTTGGAAAATTGGGCCTTAGACACCACAGCGTGGCATACATAGCATACGAAGTGCCCCTTTGGTGTAGTTTCGTCCCGCTTGGGTTGCTCTTCGGTAACGCTCACCCCGTCATTATCATCATCGTCATCATCAACTTCGGACTCAACTTCATTTTCGTTTTTCCTTTTCAATCCCTTATCAGCTGCATTGCCTTCCGTGTCGTCATTCAAGTCCTTGAAGAACTCTTTCTCGAAGAACCAGGCATGGCTTCCGACATCGTCGTCCTGATCAGCTGACCCGACGGACTTCCGCTGTACTCCCTCTTCACATCCGTTCTCAATGGTTAGCGACCTCCTTTGACTCTCCGCCTCTTCCCCTGTCCTCTCCATCCGGTTCTTGCTTCTTCTTCCGGAAAGTTTCTTCTTGCACTTTCTGCTTATTTTCTCTATCTACCCATTGTTTTCTTCTGATGATCTTTCTTTCTTTCCTTTCGGTGTGTATTCCGCCATGTTTCATCGAGTAGACCGTCTAACGAGAAGCCGCCAGTCTGTCTCCTTTGACTACGAAAGGGGACAATGAAATCCAGGCAGAAAGGACGAGGAAACAGATGGGTAAGACGACCCCTTCAGGGTCCGTGCGTGAACAAGGGCACGGTGATGCGCCACACGGCCAGACAACGTAGAAGGCTGCAACCCAGACTACCACGCACGAGCAACAAGTCCGCCTAACTAGCGCACTGACAACGTAGTAGATAGAAAAGGGCAAGGAAAAGACGAAATGCTACGCCTACTGCGAGGCTCGCTAAGTCCCTCGGAAAGCGATAGGGCTGCGAACGACGATACTCTCGGTGCGGACAAGAGGGCAAACAGCAAGGAACTACAGGCGAAGTGTCCGTCGCATAAGCAAGAATTGCACCTTATTACCACTATTCATGAGGAAGGTGAAGATAAGGAGGAGGGCTCTGATACCGAGATGGCTTCTCCTCGCTACAAGAAACTCAGACGAGAGATGAAGCTTGATGCAATGGAGCTCAGCGACAACGAGCAACTGGATGGCCGCTGCCTAGAGCGATCGCTGCAGACTGGTTCGCTGTTTTGCTCTCTGCCACCAGAGGTAGGAGGGCGATTATGTATACATTCCTCTGGGAAAGGCCTCACCACTACTTGTAACAGTTAATTGTACGAATATTCCAATACCTGCCAGTGAAGAGCTTGGCCAAGGCCTCTCTTGTATGCTCCCTATGGTATTCAATAGCACAGGAAAACCAGATCTGGCGTTCCCTCTTCCAAGTGCGTGGCTTCCTTCCTTCCTTCCGTCTCTCGTCACAGTTCTGAATGCCTCTACAATCTCATAGTATGCAAGAAGACAGCACCTTCTTGAGTGCCCTCCCCATGAAAGGAACCACTCTAAGGGGATTCCTGGCGACGAACCGTGGAAGGCACGATTCAAGGATACCTATAGCGTCAAGCGGAAGTTCTGGTTTGATTCCAATGAAGCTTTCGTGCATCTCGACCGCACAACCTTCAAATGCAGGGACAAGGGTGAGGAAGAAGAAGAGGTAAGTTGTATTTTGACGCTTTTCATTCTTAAATATTCCTCAACGTATCTCTATTGCAGTTTATCACAGGGGAGGTCCTGCTGAACATTTACTCGGACTCGGTTACCACACACGGTTTGTATCTTGTATTGGTAGGAGAGGAGAGTTTCAAGGCGATCGACTCGGAGTCCCTTTCCATGAATGCGGTAGAGTCAACCTTTTCCTGGGAAGACCATTAATGATCCTAGCTAAATCGTGTCACTCTAGACGGAAGAAAGGAAGCAGCTGTTCGAGATATTTGTCCCCCTATCGGGCAACACGGATTGGGTCGAGCGCAAGAAGAACAAACATAAGTTCTTCCGTGGCACTTACCACTATCCCTTCAGGGTTCCTGTCCCTCGCAAGTCCAACGACGGTAAGCATATCCGGCTTCCTGTACGGTCCGTGTGTCCGATGGTTGACTTTGCCTTCTCTAGATCGCCTTCTGCCTCCTTCCTTCAATCGCCGGGTGAAGACATCAAGCGGCTTCTTCCGTGTGGCCTACAGCGCGCAGGCCGTTCTCTTGATGTCGTTCCCGCACTCTAACCTTACGTCACGAAAACACGCTCTTCGCTTTGAGCTTTCCGACCGAATGGAGAATCGCCTTAGGACCAAGATCATGAACAAGTACTCGATACCCGCGATGGACCGTCTGACTCACAACTCGTTCAACTACCTCTACTTCCAAAAGAGCGGCAACGTCGTATTCGAAGTCGAACTGCAGAAGCAGTACTTTTTCATCAACGCCGAAGATATCAAGATCAACGTCAGCGTGGATAATTCGCAGAGCCGCTTTCCCGTCAGCTCCATCACCGTATCGATGATCGAGGAACTGCAGGAGCGCGGCAACGGCTTCTGTCGCGAGGTGGTTGAGCGAAGGCGCAGTAGAAAGGTGTACCCCGATGTACAGGTGGCCAGGGGCGAAGTAAGGCGAGACATCGAGCTGTACTACCCCGTCACCGACGACAACGCCAAGGGAGGCAGTCTCTTCAACTCGGACCTGTTCAAGCAGCGCTTTTACGTGTGCGTATCGCTCAACATTTTCGGCTGCGTCGATCCACGGCTCGAGATTCCCCTCTATGTCTTGCGCGTGCCCTCGTAGGCGAACCAACCGTCACGCTTGTAAATATCACATTCTATGATCATAAAATATAATGGATGGCGATCTAGATGGTGCCCCGGCCTTCTGGAATACCTTGCTGCACCTTCCCGCCCAACATACCACTTCCTAATTTTCCATTGTAATTTTCTTCTGACTTTTTCCTTGCTATTTGCTTCGTAATTTTTCTGCTTTTCTCCTCGATTTTCCGGTTTCCCACAGGAAAAGTAGCCACTTTTTCAAGCCCTACACATAAAGACCCGACCAATACGAAACGAGGGCCACATGCCCTTTTGGCGATGGTGACGTAACTTCCTCCGGAGGGCATAAGTAAGCGGTTCCCGTCATTCAGAGCCATTATTCCCTTCTACACACAACGCACAATATACAGGCACACCACCAGTTCGCCCGGTACCCCACCAGCAAGATACCATTGCATGCTGTCAAGAGAGCCTGTTCCGAAGACGGTCCAAAGCCTCCAGCCCCAACGTCGACCTTGACTCAATGAGCTACGTTCTTCTTCCCTCTGCAGACTCACCCCCTCCCCCCTTATTGCAGGCCACCTCCCCTGCCTACAAGCCCCCAAGCAACGACGAGGCACCAACTGCAACGGTACCCCATTGCACCATGCAAGTCTATTTCCATACCCATATTCTGACCCCCACCCGCAGATTGGACGAGAAGGTGAGCCAGGCTGGCTCCCTGAGCTGAAAAGTAAAGAAAACAACGACAAGGAAGCGGTTTCTTTACCAAGCGCCGAGTACGTCTTCTTTCCTCTTCCTCCGCTCCCGCAACTATGTCTTCTTCGACTTACACAACCCCCTCTAGGTGCTTGAAGGCCACCACTCGTCGTCGTGAAGCAGGGCAGCCCACACCTCACACCACATCCGAAATGGGAAAGGCATTCAGAAGTTCGATGGGCCGACGGTCACCGATACCGATGGGCCTCTTCTCAAACGTGAATGATTCGATTTCCAATCTACCAGCCACGCCAAATCAAACGGAGAGGATGCTGCCCCTGCTACACCAACAACCTAGACTGGCGCGACGAAGCATGCACTTTGGTCGACCCATCGCCCAGTGGCAACCGCGCCTCAAAAAAAAAAATGACGAGTTGACTGGAAAGCTTGATAAAGTGCCAGGTCTAATGGCTCTTTTTCTTCTGACCTCAATTCTTCTTCTGGTGCAGAGCTCCATCCCTGGTGGAGTTTTCGCAGACACTTGTACTTACCATGCATACATACATACAACGGTTCCTCTCCGATAGTAATACTTTAATTGTACGTAATCAATTTTTTATGTTTTTTATTGTAGCATGGTTATGGTTGTAACCGTTGTGAACGAACGAGGCTCTAAGAGGGTTAAAGAGGTCTCGTTGAGTGTTCTGGTTAAGGGGCCCTAATTAAGGGTTCTTCAATCGGACGATGAAGAGGAATCCCTTCGTGATCGCTTCCTGTGGCGTTCCTTTTTATCTCGCTTATCCTTCCTGGATTTCTTTTCCTTTTTGTCCTTCTTATGCTTTCGCTTCTAGTATGTTAAATCAAATATGAATGATCGTTTTCTCGCGAATCATTTGGGAAGCTTCAACCATGCAAGTGTACCTTTCGTTTCTTATCCTCTTTATTAGCTCGGGCAAGAATTTTGAGAGCCTGCTTGAGATCGGTTATCTCCCCAACTGGCTCAAGCCTGACCAGGCACGACTCAGATCGTCAACCACTGACCGAACGAACGAACGAACAAAACGAAGCTGTACGTACGCAACAGGCGCCGGCTCGTCGCCTCCTTCAGGTTCAGGGATGAGATCATACTTTTGGCCTCCGGTACTGTAACACTCTGAAGCCAGATGTCCGCCTGCCCCGCACTTCGTACATATTGTAGGCAGCACAGCACCTGTTGATTGTATGTTAGTGGCAACGATAAATATAATATAAATATTTGCGTTTCATTTAATGAAATGAAAAACGCGGGGAATGCCTAGTTCGATTCTCTTGGGTTCGGATGGTCGCGGCTTCCTACGCTGTGCGTTCTGCTCGAGGTCGACTGAATGAGGAAGTGAGATAAACCAGGTCAGTCCACAAGCGTCGCTTCTCCAGGTATGGCTGAAGGGGGGAAATGCCATTGTTGGGGTCCAAATCTTCTCCGGACGTCTGCGAGACGTACCTCATCGACAGGCTCACCTTCCCCTCCTGAGAACATGGGACCACATATTATATAGATGTTTACACCAGGCGCGCGAACGCAACATCACTTTCGATCGAAATAGAGAGAAGCGAAGGCATACGGCAAGCGATATGACTTTGACCCAAACGGTCTCGCCCACCTCGACTATGGTGGGAAGGTCCTCGGCCTCGACGCGCGAGGCGCTGACCTGCGAGATATGGACAAGTCCGTGGCGGCGACGGCCCTCTAGCTCGACGAAGATGCCGTATTCCTTTATCGAAGCCACCTTTCCCCTATGGATGCTGTAGATATCCGGCGGTGGTTCGTCTTCACCTCTTCGACGAAAGCCGCCTCCATCGCCGCCTCCCCCACCTTTTTTTAATGGCAATAAAATGGGTTGGGTTGACGACAATCGATGCTGTGGCGAGCACAATGCGCACCTCGATGCGGAGGCTCATCAACCCCTCCAGATTGTTCCATCCGTTGCAGCATGCGGGCGCGCTCAGGGTTCATAAATCTGTACTTATCGTCGCTTCTCGCAGGTTCTTCTTCCCTTCTTCTACCTTCAACAGCCTGTTCCCGATCCCAGTGTTCCTTGTCATCGTCTCTTCGTCGCCTGTCACGATCACGGTCACGGTCGTCGTATCGCCTGTGGCGATCTCTTTCCGGCGATCTGTCGCCGTATCTGTCAGACCGGCGATAATCACGTTCACTGCTGCTACGCCGGTCGGCGTGGCGATCTCTGTGCCTTCCCTCATCGTTCCGCCCCCTTCTATCTTCCCTCTCGTGCCTGCTCATCTTTTTGATCTTGAGGAAAAGGCTTTGAGCACAAAGAAAATGCAAGAAACGTAACTGATTTCTTTACCGTTGAAAACGGAACGACATTCCAGACTCCTCGAAGTCTGCCAACAGCCCGTAGCCAAAGCACGACAAATAGATCTAGCCACTTGCACCGTCCGTGGTCGAGATGCGGCGACTGCGCGGCATTGCGCAGGTGATGCACGTACGTGCTCAGAACGAGTACGAACGTGCCAGCGAAACGGCTCCGCTCGTCACGACCGAGCAGCCAGTTACCTCCCCGCCCTCTTCTCCGTCACTTGCCTCTTCTTCTTTCAACTCCAGGACCTCTTCCTCCTCTTCTTCGCTCCCCTACGCCGACTGGGCCTTGCTCAATGAAGCTGACCGCGAAAAATTGTTGCCTCACGTTCGCCAGTGCGCATTGCCCACAGCACATCTTTCTTTCTTTCTTTTCCTTTCTTTCTTTTCCTTTCTTTCTTTCTCATATACCCAATTACGTTTATCTTTTAGGTGGAAAGACACTTACAAGGCGCACAGAGTGGAGAACGGAGAGCTTGTGCGAAGCGTCCTTCTCCTCATCAACGTAATCGCGCAGATCATTCTCACCATAGTCGCAGTACTCCGCTCTCTCGGACATCGATGCACTTGCTTGTTTTCCTCGGACGAGGAAAAGCCTACGCATACTCACATGACGCACAACTTTTAGTTGGAGTATCAGTGGAACGAGGAGACCGGATCTCTGGAGACCTCTCGAACGTCGATTGGCCTCAGAACAGCCATTTCCGTGCTCACTGTTGTCTTGAGTATGACTTCAAATTTAAACCCTAAGAGAGACAGAAGATAAAGAAAGTATATTATTATGAAACTTAGAGATGGTGAAAGGAAAAGCTGGCCATTTAACGCCTCACGAGGAAACTCCAGTTCTGCAGATATTGGAAGAATACGTGTGGAAGGTTGGCAAGGATGCCAAGGACATGCACAAACGAGCCAAACGGGCCAAACGCAGCGGCGCTACGTCGAGGGTTGGAATGATGAACCATGAGATCGGAACGCCCAATTCCGGCCGCGTACATCAAGCCTCTCTCTCCCTCTCTCTCTCCCCCCCCCTCACTTCAGCCAACCTATCCGTACAAGAAATTCACTCGATCTTTCTGCTTATTTCCTGTAGCGTTACTATTTGCCGGTAAGCGAGGAGTTTGTGGTGGACTACTCCTTCCACACGCCGATGTGGATGATCGTGCTGGAGCATCTGCCGCTGCGCTTCTACATCGTCGTCCGTTATTCGTTCCTCTTTACCACCACCCCACCCCCCTCTATCCACCCACCCCTAACAACAAAGCCTCCCTCTTCATCATCGTCATCATCATCATGGGCACCTTGGTGTGGCTGACATGTGTGATATGTGTGTGTGTGTTCTCTACTGCCGTTGGGTGGATGATCGTAGTTCGTGATTCGTGTGCTGCTTTGCGTGCCCCACATCGCTCCCTTCCTGAACGACGAAGCCACCAAGGCCGCCGCCATCCTCACCTACCTCAAGCTGTACGTCTGCCCTTTGGGTTCACACATTATTCATCCCTTCTCTGCTCTCTCTACTTCTCTCTCTCCCTCCCTCCCTCCCTCCCCATTCTCTGCTCTCTTTGATAATACGCGCAAAGAAAAAAAAGAAACAGAAAAGAAAATTAGTTTCACAAAATATCCGGGATTTCGTTCAGGTTTGTGGTGTTGAGCGTTCTGCGGCACTTTAATCCCATCTATCGGAATCGTCACCTCATAAGACGCATTCCAGGGTACATCGACCCTCTACCCCCATTCCCTACTGGAATGTTTTTATATTTATATATAAATATATATATATATATATATAACTCCGAATCGCCTCTCTCTTTCTGCAGTGCCGCGGCGATCGAAATGCCGCGCTTCACGACTTGGTTCTCCACTCGCACTTTTTATCACCAGTGCGCCTCCCTTCAGCATATATATTTTTCTATATATTATATATATATATATACATATATACATATCTAAATATCGAAAATCTGTTGAGGTGATTATCGCGTAACGATCGCTTTCGTTCTTTCTTGCCCTCCTCTTCCGGAAATTATGCAAGGTTTCCTCTCACGTTCTCGGTGGTGAGCATCATCGCCGTGGTATCAGTCACGGGCTACGGAATGGTGCGATTTTTTGATTGGACCAGTTATATCCTTCTCCTCCAGAATTGGCTAACAATTTTATTCTAATTATTCCAATTTATTCAGTACATATATGAGCGGTAAATGGCGGTTTAATGGTTGTTTGAGGCCGTGCGGATTGTCCTCACTAACGATAAATCATTTATTATATTATATTATATTATATTATATTATATTATATTATATTATATATGCAGCGAAGCGCAGCCTGGCGACATCGATTTCCGGATATGTTTTGTGGTAAACTGAATTTTCGTCACTCTTTCAGATTGAAATATGAATAGAGCCAAATATAAATGCCATTTCCCCATATATGGTATATTCATACCGGCATTCATCAACAAAACCCACAGATGGCGATTGAGAATCTGATCACGGGTTGGCCAGGAGACGTGTTCGACGAAAACAGCCTCAAGACGGACGGCGGCAAAGCCTTCTCCACCGTACATGACTT
>CDFF01071465.1:1952-13040 GCA_000826265.1 Acanthamoeba culbertsoni
ATGTCGGAGCTTCGCTTAAGTCTTGTTAAAATAGATTACGGTGTAATGAAAACCGAATGGAGAGGTTGCCTGACGAGCTGCTGCTGTTCCTCTTTAGTCACATCGAAAGCCTAACTGACTTGGCCTCCATTGGGCTCGTGTGCAAGCGCTTCGATAGACTGCGCCATGACCCCCAGCTGTGGCTTACTCTCCTCGCTCAATATTTGGGGGGAACCACTGAACGTGTTCCTTCCCATGACCCATCAAAGTGCGAGGCTGTCTTTAGGCAGAAGATAACCGTTATCCGCAGCCACGGAGGCATTGAGCGGTTGTGCATCATCGCACGAGAGGGCTGTGATCGGCTTCTGTCGCGCCTGTTCGCTTCCTCTCCTCAACTCCACGAGCAAATTAGGAGGTGCGCGTGTTTCGGCTTCTGTCTACCATCAGTCTTGGTGCAAACTGGCTGGCCAGGTACATGGGGCGGGACCTCGACCCCGTGGGGGCTGCCATCACAAACAAGCAGTCAGAAGTATTGATGGTCCTACTTCGCAATGGCATTCAACTTCGCAAATGGCATCTGTCTCTGCTCCTCGACACATGTGCGTTGAATTACCTGTAGTAGATCGTATCCTGCTGCTTACATCAAACCTTTTGTTTCCAGACGACGCCACACCTGCGGACCTGCCTTCCCTGCTTCGCTGCGGCTTCCCGTTCAGTGCTCTCGGGTGCGAGGAGACATACTGCCTGTTCACTTCCAAGTGTATCGCCAGCGGTAACTACAAGATGTGCCAGTATCTGGTCAATCAGGGCGCCAAGATAGACGCCTACCTTTACGACAGAGGTTGCAGCATGGGCTTCTCTGCTCTGTACGCAGCAGGTACCGCTACCTTGTTCTTCACATTCATGAACAACTTCGCCCATCGCGATGGGTCCTGATGGAATGACAACGCACCCATCTCACAACAGTGGAGCAAGGCAACCTGGCCATGGCCGAGTGTCTTCTCAAGGCTGGAGCAGACCCCGACTTCTGCATCTTGGGCGACGAAATAGACCCGGAGACCCCGCGAGACCTCATCAGCAGCGGCAGACACCCTCCCGACGTCGTGGACGCGTTTCGGAGGCTCTTCGCACAGTATCCTCCCCGCGATAACGATGAATGAAAATACACGTGACCAAATAAAATAAATGAAACCTTCGGTCCGAGGCCACAAGTTTCTTGCACACACGATGCGTCACGCCGTGCGGCCACCGAGAGCCATCTTGACAAGTATGTCCTTGCGCCGGGCCGCCGCCGGCGGACACATGAAGCCCAGCATCTGCAGCTCGCCGATAGCGCTGAGGAATCGCTCCAGCAACTCGGCCTGCTCATATGGGGCTGCATCGCTCCGAAGGCTGACCACTGTTTTGGCCTTCGGCTTCTTCTTGCTCCTTGCGGCATCGTTCTGTTCCTTGTCCTCTTCCTCGTCTTGTTTGCCCTTCGCTGTGGTTTTCTTGCCTCTGGCTCCCCTCTTAGCGGGAGCAGCCTTCCTCTTCGTAGCCGCGGATTGGGCGTCCTCACCGACTGTCTGTGTAACTTTTTCAAAAAGCTTTTTTTTTTTGATTGGTTGAAACAATTGACTGTAAGTGATTGCCACCGGGTTGAGCTATCATGTTAAGAGTCTAATCTACGCACATCGGGTTTCATCCGCTCACAGAAGGCATCAAACCATTCCTTTAGATTAATCAGCTTGCCCTGTCCCTTGTACAGCTCAAATCTTTCCGATGGATCGAAACGAAGAGTTGGTAAGGAATTAGTTTATTTATTTTTTTTAAGTGGGAAAGAATAATAAATGATAAATGATAACGAAGCGTACGCAATAGCGGTGTCGATGTGGTCAGCGGGCCATGACAGTGCGGAAGAGTCCAGGTATGTTTGTGGGTGGCTCAGTGCGTACTTGACCGTGGTCAGCGGTGCCGCGTTAAAGCACTTTATAAAGTGTAACAAGAATGAGTTTGGAATAAACGAAGGGATAGAAGAGAAACGAAACCTCTTCCAAAGCGTTGGTACGGTTATAATAGTATATCTCGTGTAACGGAAATGTGCAATAGGCTGGAAGCTGCGAACTGTTGCATGGCAAGTTCCTCTGTGAGTATGGAGTGTAACCATTTTGGCGCCTCCCCCCCCCAATCATACAGGAACGCTACCTGAAGAACCGGATGAGGAAGGACTGCACGTCCTGCTTGAGCTGCTGCTCGATGTCTCCCTGCCAGCTCTCCATCCATGTGGCAAGGCGCTTGGACGTCGCGGCCTTCCGCATGAATGCCCGTGGCGTGAATGGAGAGGCCGCAGGCGAGCCCGACGGACCCCCGATTCCGCCCATCAGCGAGTTGGCGCGCTTCAAGAACACGGGCGTGCTGGACCCGGAGTGGTCGTTCGTGTGGTGGTGATGAGGCGCGCCCTCTTCGCTGCTGGTGGAGGACGTTGCCTCGACCCGCGCGCGCACCCGTTCGGCAAGCCTCTCGATCTCCAGCAGCAGCATCTGGCGGCACTGCTCCCATGAGAGACCTGCACGTTGGGGGCACTGCTCCTGCTCCTTTTGTTGGGCCTGCGGCGCGAATCCGTTGGTAGAGGCCTCCTCGGTGTCGAGCTCGAACGGCTGAAAGTCGGGGGATGAAGAGAGCAATTCGTGTATATTCCGTAGAAAGTGCAATAATGTAGTCAATTCTATTGACGCGCTCCTGGAAAGTGTCGCATATTTATCAGACCAAGTGTTGTTCAAAAGCGTGACATAAGAAAATAAGAAGCAGTTTGTACTTGGTATTGGAAATCGCGGAGAAGAACAACGGCGAGTTGACGAACGCGCTGCGCACAGGTAGGATGGCTTGTCCTAATCGTTGCGCCGGCGCCTTGCCACTCTATGTATGTATGTATGTATGTATGTATGTATGTATGTATGTATGTATGTATGTATGTATGTATGTATGTATGTATGTATGCGCGTACTTAGTAAGGCTTAAGATGCGAATCACACTTGGTGAGAAAATACCTGCATGCGGAAGAAGGTCGGGTTGGGCAAGCTCAGGCGGAAGACCTCCTTGCGACTCAAGTCCAACGGCCGGCTCGTGGCCTTAAATATAAGAGAAAGGGGATGGATTGAAAAAGAATAAGAATAAGAAGATTGTTGGTAGATCGCAAGGCAACTACGACTCTGCACCCCAATATTCACGAGCAACGCCGCACACTCGAGCACCACGCCAAGGTTGCTGAAACGGAACGGAGAAAGGAAACTCAGCATTCCGTAGAAAATCAATCACTATATTTTTTGGGGTGGTGTGAACCGGTGATATCGCCGTAGGTCTTCAAGCCACACGACCGTCTTTGCCCGAAGGTAGTCGTCTTCCTGCGCCAGCAATTCCCACTCTTCCATAGAGTCATAGTCTACTCCCGAATCTTCTTCTTCGACAACAATGTCCATTTCTTGCGATTCCCTCTGTTGGTCCTTATCTGGAGCAGGCTCGGGGGTATCACTCACTACGCCCATGGCCTCCTCGGACTGAGCTTGGGCTGAAGCTGCCAAGGCTTGGGTTGCAGGTTCGGCTCTGCGCCTCAGATGGGCTGCTCGTATAGCCTTTGCCCTGGCGATCACTTGGGGCTGAGGCCGAGCGCTTATCCGCTTCAATCGCTTCATCTCTCTGCGAAACACACAATAAGAGGCCCATAATTCGACCAAACAGAGAAAACGAAAAGAAAATACCGAGCAAAAGACTTCGTATTCCGAATCTGGTTGAGATGATCTGACTCGAGATACTCGCCGAGCGAAGAGTAAAAGTCATTATCATCCACGCTTCTACATAGAAAGCTGAGCTGGCTTCCCCAAAAATGCTCTATTGTGGCAAACTGGGAGGGGGGGGGAATGTGAGAAACGCCTTAACATGCGAATGCTCCGTTTACGTACGGTGAGCTGGCGCTGCAGCGTTTGGATGGACAAGTGCATACTATAGAAACTGTTGAGCAGCCACTCCACCACCTTGAAGCCGAAGCGCAGCCCCATATCACTGCGCATAATCACCTGGCATGGGCGGAATCAACAATTCTGTGCCTTGGAGTGCTATGATCGATGCCGCACTAGTTATCTATGCATGTTGATACGCACCTCTTTGAAGATCTTCTCGAACGAATCCGAGGACGAGTGAAATGTGAACTTACGCGTGGCAAGACGGCCAGACACCGATCGAGGCAACATTCTATTAATTCACGTGAATATCGAATGCAAAGCCGTTTTCAAAGCATACAACTGGAGCTCCACATACCGATGTAAAGCGTCAGCTGATGTGGCGAGGCCGAGTACGAGAACAAACGGGATATCCGTCTGATAGTAACTGATGATGGAGATGAGCTCCTTGAGTATATCAGCATCAAACGCCTCGAAATCCTCTATCACCACGACCAGTGGTGGTTCTCCTACAACTGCGCTGGGTATCGTCTCCGTAGACTCCCTGTGGTAGTGGTGGTGAATTACATAGTGCTTTCCTAAAGACGAAGCTTACATTGCAGTATCTCTGGACAATGCAGGCTGGTCGGATTCGGCGGGCTCGACGTACTGCCAGCCCTTGGTCTTATACCAGTACTGCAGCGTGCGCATCGAGGCCTACCATTCCAATAATCTCAGCAAAGAGGACAAAAAAAATAAGAATTACGGGAAGAATGGCTACTCACCTTGCCCCCTTTGAGCGAGAACGACGGATTGGATCCGATAAATTGGGTGACTAACGACTTGATGATGGGCTTGAGTATCATCTTGCAGTCCTTGGAGCGGAGGCTCGCCACCCTTTGTCCGCGCCCCCGCAGAGACTGCACAAGCTGTGCAAACATCCGATCGTGATCCGGAACGTTGACTGCCAAGCCACGGCAGAAGGACAATTTCAGTTATGTGATTATTAATAAATAAAATTTCAGGAATATTGGATTTCCCAAAACAGAAAATACGCACCGCCAACAAATAGAAGCGCGGTGGGAATTTCTAACTTGGCTGGTTTAGCAAGAGTGGCCAACAACATGTCGAGATCGCCTTCAGCTGGGTTGGAAACGTCTTTAGGAGAGCTGCAGGAGACAACAAAATCGCTGATGCTATTCAGAAGACTAGCGTCAACAGACAGCAGAATGTCCTGTTGTGTTTCATTGATTAGGCAATCGTGCGTAGTCTGAGCGAAGCGAAACAACGAGGACGAAACAACGTACGTCTATCCTGGCGTTTATCTTCGCTATGTGTTCTCGGCAAAGTCGCTCGCGTTCCTTGTGTGAGTCGCGGTCATCATCGAAGTGCGAGACTAAACCTGCCATGAAGCCTATCATAAAGGAATTGAGTTAAAATAGCACGTTTCGACCTTGTTTGGGTGTGTGCGTTTGGACGTACTTGACGATTGCAGGTCAGGAACGCCCTCGCTGGGCGTCGTGAAATCCAGAGAAGCGTGAGAGCGTAGCTTCTTCTTTATGGTGGCCCCTGTTAACGCATCCACCTGCTGGGATGCGAACGACGCCGGAACCGAAAGGCAAATGCCCGACATCTTGCCCTCCATCCTTTCTCTCATCTGCTGCTCGCGCATCCTCCTACGCTGAGCCGCTGGTGACTGCTGCGTGATCCGTGCATAGGAGAGACCCAGCGTTTTTTGTTGCCGCTTCTCGAACCGTTCAAGTAGCTTGGAGGTCTCAGCCACCAAACGTTTCGCTTCCCTTTTCTGGTTTTTACGAGAAGTCTTAGGGGTAGGAACAAACTCTTGAGGCACGTCTTCTGGCTTGCTATCTGCGTCCAATGGCCGCTTTCGTCCCTTCTGCGCGCTTTCTTTCGCCTCCTCTGCTTTCGCGTCAGGGATGTGTTGGTGGTTTTCTCTTTCCAACATCTCTTCCGTTTCAGACTGTTCAGGTGAGTCTGTTTTTACCATGTCCATGGGCAGGGTAAATGGCTCTGATTGCCTCTGCTCTTCAATCGCATTGGATTCTTTAGATTCCTCAAGGGATGCTGCAGCATTTGATTTTGGAATCACTGGCTTTCCTCGCCTCTTGGCCACCGTCGGTGTCTCCATAATCCACTGTTAATAACTCGCGGTTCGCGCCAACTCTAGGTGGCGCGAAGTCAGTACCTTCCTTGAATTGTTTGATCCACGTCGACAGAAACAGGAGTCTTCTCCGATTGTCGCGAAGGTTCGCGAATGTACCGGGCCGAAACTGGCACGACGAGAGCTGGTAACAGCACTATGGTAACACTTCACCAAGAAAATCAGTAATGGCCACCCGCACGTTGAAGGTCTTAGGCGTTTCTGGCAGCTTGCGGCGAGCCTCAGGCAACACTGGGCTTCTTAGAGCCGCAGCTGCCTCGGCAGCCCGACTTAATCACTTGCAGCAAGATTACCACTTGGATTTCCACATTTACGACCGACTCAAGGACATTCCCCTCTACGATGGTGATGTAGAAGCGCAGGGCAAGCCGGAGTCTGTGCTGCATTTCCGCAAGGCCATCGCTGAAGCTGACGCGCTGCTTATCGCCACCGCTGAGTATAACTACAGTTTCTCGGGAGTACTTAAGAATGCCATAGACTGGGCATCACGCCCTTGGGATGGCCGCACCCCGCTGTCCGGCAAGCCGACGGCTTTACTGGGAGCGGGAGGAGTCTCAGGTGCTTATCGTATTTCTTAGTGTTCATTTAAAACTCTTTCCTCATATAATAATGAACGAATGCAGGCACTAGCAGGTCTCAGTACCAGCTTCGACAGGTTCTCCAAAGCGTGGGTATGCCTGTTCTGCCTAAACCCGAGATCATGGTCAACATGTTCGTTCCCGGCAAATTCGATTCCGCAACCGGCGACCTCATGGATGAGCACGTTAAGGCCGAGATCGAACGACAGCTTGGAGCGCTTGCTGCGTGGACCAACGCTCTGCGAGGATGGACCCTCAGTAATAGGCGTTCTACACATACAATAGGTCTCAATGAAACCAACTCCGGGTTAGCTTTCCATGTAGAGCACGAGGGAACATGTTTCGCCTTTCTATGTGCAGGATGATGGGAGGTGTCTTTCAGACTCCTTTTCAATCCTTGTTAGCCTAATATCTCTAAAATTTATTTTTGAGGAAGCGTACAAATTCTGTCCATTGAGCGAGACGAGAAGAGAGGGAGACCGCTGATAGGCTGGAAAGATTATTGGAAGAGCAAAGACAATAGTTATGTGAAAGACGCCGCTTGAAACAAGCGCCTCAAAACTGCTGAGGATGACAATGGATGATGTCTGCCTACTGATACCCATCACCGCAGAAACGAATAAGATCTTACGCTTGAGAATACTGTGGAACTGGTGTACACTACAAAAAGGGAGAACATGATGACTTGATATAGATAGACTAGTTATCTGAGAGGGCGACGCAGGAGACGGCCTTGTGGTGCCCGCGATAGCGCCGAATCGTCTCGCCTGCAGAAAGCTCCCAAAGCCATGCCTCGTTATCCGACGAAGCTACGTAACAGTAGGACATGAGGTCCTCATGTGAATAACGATAAATGATAACGATAACAGTCGTACCGGTGACCAGGTAAGCTGAGTCAGCAGAGAAGACACAGTCCCAAACCCAACGCCCGTGGCCCTGAAAGACGTGGAAAGGTTATCAATAATGCGCTCACCGTAGAACCCTAAATGACAGACCTGAAGTGTTTTCACCAAACTGTAGTCCTTCGCATTCCACAACTTGACAGTTTTATCGGCCGAACAAGTGGCCAGCATTCTATAGGCAGTGAAGCAGTGAGCGTCGTTATGGAAGAACAAAGTTAAAAAAAAAAATTAAATTAAAAAAAGAAAAAAAAAATAGAAAGCGGTACTTAGCGTCTGGCGAGTAGAGTGCCTTGAGGATGTAGGTCTTGTGAGCTTCTATCCGTGTGAGAGGTTCGAACTTGGACGTGTCCTCGGGGCCGAGCCTCCACACGTAGCAGTGACCCTTGTTGTTGGCCGCTACCACTTGCGTGGCGTCTGGCGACACATGAATGGAACGCACCGCCACTTCACCCTCAGGCACCTAATCCGGGAATTACAGGAATGAGAGGAGGGGGGATACGATAAAGAGACCGAGACTCTTGAGAGAAAGAGGTGAATGAGGGCACGTACGTGTTCTCTTGTGCATTTGTTCTCGGCAAGGTCCCATACACGGATGGTTCCGTTTTGTAGGCCGCATATAAGCTCGCCCTGATATACGCCAAGCAAGGGAAGAAGTCACACGACCATTCAAGAGGATGACAACGTGCCGCGGACACGGAAGGCGGCGTACGTGCCTGATTGGGATGAAGTGCTACGCTGTTCACAGCAGCACCGCAGTCGTAGTCTCGCTGACAGCCCGAGGCTCTGCGTGTGGCCCAAGCAGCGTTTGGGGGGGGGGTAAGAAGAGGGAACTGGAGAAAGGAGGAAATAAAGGAGGAGACCTGAGGTCCCAGATTTTCACCGTGCCGTCCTCTGAACCTGTGAACATCCACTTGCCATCTCTCTGAAAACCCAAGCTGGTGACATTCGAGGTATGGCCATCGAAGCTCATGACCTGATTTTGAGCTCCTTAAGGAAGAAACAACCTCAACAACGTCACATAGTGGGGCGGGTACGGCGCTTGGGTTATTCGAGTTAATGTCGAAAAATCGGACGTGAGGATTGCCAGCTGCGGCAAGAAGGCATTTGTCAGGCGTTATGGCCAAACGATTCACTTGAGAGTCAGGGTATTGAATCGTCCGGGTAGGCATTCCTGTTGGGGCCTCCCAGAACCGAATGGTATGATCATAGCTCGCGGTGGCAAGGATAACCTTCGCCATTTTAACTTCGTCAAGAGCAAGGCGACGTAATAATCTCCAAGCTGTGTGCTTAAAGGAGAGAAATTTGAAGAAAGTATTTTCCTGTCTAAGCCAAATGGAAGAAGATGAGTTGCGTTCCCCGGGCCCTGCCCCCTTGGCCCAGCGAAAAGCCTACAGAGGCCGCAGAAATACAGAAATGAACCAAATGGACGAGAGGTTGCTAACGTTGACGCCAGGTGAGGGGCGATTTAAATCGCACCGAGCTTTCTTTCACACTGATCTTTCACTTTTCTAGGCGCCAACGATGCAGCAGATCCTGACGAGGAACTTCATGCGGCCGAGTACGCCGCCTGCTCAAACCCTAGATACACGGAAGCTGACCGCCACCTGTTGCAGGCTTGCACAGGCTCAAGCCAGAGCCCAAGAACTGTCGCACATCATGGCACGGAGTGCGCGACGTCCAGAAGAAGTTCTTCAAGACCTTGAAAATGAAGCTGAGATATTGAAGAACTTGCACCATAAAATATCTCAACAGTTACACATGCTCCAGGTATCCTTCCTTCCTTCGCTGTATTTATTGTTGTAGTGAATTAACTCAAATTGCAGGTTGAGGAGATCGTGCTGAAGAAGCAAGCCGAAATGGCCACCAGGCAACAAACCTTGGAGTGATCACAATTTTTATGTAATAAGTGGTTGTAGATAGTTAACGCTAAAGCTCGCTGGTGCTACATCAAGCATTAGCCAATAGGCGTGTGTTGGGCGTGTGTACTCAAATTTACCTTGTTTTTCCTCTGCGTGCAGCCTAAACCCAATAAAAATAAGAGAGTAGTAAAGATTCGAGGATGGACAGCGGACGTGCGGGTGGATCAAACAACATGGACAAGAACCCCTTTGAGGAGCTGCGGAAGAAGATGGAGGCTGCTGGAAAAATTAACCCTGGTTCCTCGGCAGCCAGAGGACCGGGTTTCAGCGGTGCTGAGCATCTCGATGCGGCACGCAAGCTGTTGTGGGCCTCTAACCCTGCTGAAGCACGCAATGTGGCAAGCTTTGTGCGCCTCACCAACTACGCGTGGAGCGGCATCTCGTTCGCTCTTCTTTTTGCGTTCTCCATGACTGCCCTCTACAAGTACTTTAAGAAGCCAGAAACAGACACGGAAAGCAGTGTTTAGAACTGGTGGCTAGTGTATGAAATTGTTAGAACAGTCTACGCATTAACATCATGTACATACGAGATTAGCGACAGGGCCAGAAAAAGAGAGAAGAAAGAAATAAAAAGGTATTTCCTCGAAAGCAGAGCTACCATCATGTTGAGGCGCACGGCAGCACTGACATGCCGACGGCATGGAGTATGGGGTTCCGCTCTGCCTAAATCCCTAGCCACCTCTACATCCACCGCCGCATTTTCAAGACCAGCCCCAACTCTCCGATCGTCCCGTTGCTATACTGGTACGGCCTCTGCTTTTGTATCTCCCACTGTGCTTCTGAAGCCGTACGATTAATCGATCACTTTTCTGATCTCTAAGAGGATTCTGCAAAGACGTGCGCACTCCGTACCCCCCCCCCTTTTGCAATCTCTAACCTTATAGTAATGGATGGGGACGTGCAGTGTTCGCGTCACGTTCATTGACAAGGACGGCGTTACTGAGATTCCCATCGACGCTCCTGTTGGCAAGTCAGTGCTTGAGATAGCCCATGCCAACAAGATCGACCTCGAGGGAGGTGTGTTGTCCTTCGTCCTCCCCCTTCTCCTCTGCTAAGCATCCTTCTTTCAGCTTGCGAGGCCTCGCTTGCCTGCAGCACATGTCACGTCATTCTCGATCAGGAGTATTACGACAAGCTGCCTGAGCCCGTGGAAGAGGAGGAGGATATGCTTGACCTCGCCTTTGGGCTCACCGAAACGTGCGTTCGCTACTCTTTCTCGTGCTTGGGGGAAGTAACTGAGTAACTGAGTCGTCCCTGCCTCAGGTCGCGCCTTGGCTGCCAAATCATAATCAAGCCCGAGCTGGAGGGCATGCGGCTGAGGCTGCCGCCAGCAACGAGGAACATGATGGGTTAGATATCCATTTTTCATTCTTGTCCTATTGCCTGTTGCGATGGTCTTGCCTTTCTTGCTCTCTCCCTTAGGATGCCTTTTCGTGTTTCCGTGAAATGCATCTAATGGCCGTTTCTACAGTGGATGGTTACAAACCGCCGCATCATTAGCACGTGCTATCAGCAAGGCAACAAACAATACTAATAAACCGGTAACAGAGCTTTTGTTTTCGCCCGAGGATGAGTTTGTCTTTTGTGGCGCGTCAAGGAGAGGCAGCAGTTTTTTTT
>CDFF01071465.1:13171-27510 GCA_000826265.1 Acanthamoeba culbertsoni
AAAAAAAAGCAGGCGTTATGTCAGGAGCTGTCATCATCGTCGGTGTCGTCGAGGCGGCCGTAGTAGGATGAACCCATATCATGGCCCGGAATTGCGACCGCCGAAAACTCTCTTCGCAGGACGTGTTCCTCGGCGAGGTTCTTCTTCGGACCCTCCCTGCCCTCCACAGCTGTATGTTCGATTCGCACGAGTGTGTCAGACCTTACTTTGACCAGTCCAGCGGAGTTAACAAAAGGCGTTACCCTGCAATTGGGACTTGATCGTGTTGATGCACTCGTTGATGGTGAACTCGATGTCGCAGTGGTTCTTGATTATGGACAGGTGTTTCCACGTCTCCAGCTCGCCCTCCCGTATGGCCTCCGCCACCCGGGCAGACGTGGGATTCGACAGCAGCCCCCGGAAGTTCTTCAGCTGCATGCGCAGAGGCTTGATGGTGATGTCCCCCTCGTACTTCTGCGTAAAGATGGAGACCACCGACGATATGGGGCTGGGCAGGCCCAGCGAGGCCATGTTCTGGGCGTAGTGCTTCAGCTCGGCCTTAGTGAAGTGGATGAACTTGGTCAACGTGTTGGTCTCCCAGCCTGGAAGGAAAATGGATGGATGGATGGATGGATGAATGGATGGATGGGGGAGGGGATCGGTGAGTTGCTCGGAAAAAGGGCTACAAGGCAACGCTGGTTACCAATCGTCGAGAACGGGATAACGTGCGGGTTGACTTGCGACACGATGAAGTGGTTGACGTTGAACATCTCCGACAGTTTGTTCATTGGAAGATCAAACTCGAGTGAGCCATCCTGCCACGTCAAACCCTCCGGGTAATACGGCACAATGTTGCCTAGGGTTGCATGGCAACATCATCATTAACATCACCATCATCCTCCAACCCCGAATGACATGTTACAATGCAACAACGTACCGCTCTTGTCCTTGGCCATCAGTTCCACCGACTCGAATACCAATGGGATCGCACAGGACGCGAGACAGGCGGACCACATCAGGACGTGCGGCGCCGTCAGGTAGTTGAGAAGGGTCGGATATTCGTTCTTCGAGGCCGGCGTCACGCTGATGTTGACGATGCGTCCGGTGCGCTGATAAGCCTCGAGGAACGTGATGTCCCCGAGGTTTGCCTGCTCCGCATTCCGATGTCGTCAATTATTCATTGATATCTCATGAAAAACTAGGAGGTTGGGTAGAGGCAAACCTGGAGGGTCTGCTTGAGCACGTTGATGTCCAGCAGAGTGCCCTTCGAGAGGAAGCGTTTGGTTCTCCGCACGAACGAGCTCGACATGAAGCCCTGCTTGGACTCCTCCTCCTTCTTCTCGAAGAAGTTGAGGTCCAAGTAACCCTCTACACCAGGAAAAGAAAATGAAAAAAAAAAGAAATAACAAAATAGGGTAAGTCCATTTTGAAGAAAAAAAAACTGATAATAATTGGTTGTGCCGAACCAACGAAAATCTGTGGCATTTCCTCGTCCGTAGCGGAGCCAACCACGGCGGCGACGATCGAACCCGCGGAGGATCCGGAAATGACGCGTGGCAGTAGCCCATTGGTGAAGAGGGCCTTCACCACGCCCAGGTGGTACATGCCCAGCGTGATGCCGCCCGACAGCAGCAGGGCCGAGCGGCCGAGCGAGTGGCGCATCTCGAGGAAGAAGCGCAGCTTCCGCTTGAGCATCATCTCCTCCGTCGAGTCCTCCTGCGATGCGATTGTTGGTTGTTGTTGTTGATATTGTCTTTTATGGGGAAATAATAGGGAAAAGGAAAAAAGAAGTACACAAAAGATTCGAGCAGATCATTTTGATTTTTGTTGATGGAATAATTAATTAATTAATTAAATAAATAATTGAATAATTAAATAGATGAAAATCATATTATTACCTCTCGAAGCTCAGCAGGCGAGTAGTGTGCAAGCGGCGCGTAGACAACGAATCGCAGAGCTCGGCATACCTAGCAATTAAGCAGCACATATCAGCCCACACCACTTACGGATGCCCAAGTCGACGAAGTCAGCACCTGATTGATGTACTCCTCTACCACGTATTTGGTCCCAACGTGCGTGCGCGTAAAGAGGTCAGCATGACCCACACCGCCTTGCCTCTACAGACAAAAAAAAATTAAAAACAATAAATAATAAATGATAAATGATAAATGATAATTAATTATTAAAAAAATAAAAAATAATAATAATAAGCATTTTATTTTAGTGTATGAGTGGGCTGAGGGGGAGGTACGCGAAGCAGGCCCTTGCGGAGGTGCCACATGAGGCCCTCGGGGTCGTTGGTGTCCATGAGGTCGGTGAAGAGGTTCGTCTTCTGCTCGATGAGCTTGTAGTCAAAGTAGGGCGACTGCTTCTCGCGCTTCCACTCCTCGTTGCCCACCACCGCGTCGAGCTCCTTCGCCAGTTGCGCCCACTCGGTATAGGTGGGCGCCCGCTTCATCTTCCGCCTCAGCGAGTGCTGTCTCGAGCCTTTTGTTTTGTTTTGTTTTTACTATAGTTAAATAGGAAAAATATCAAATAGACAGGAAATTCATTTGCCCGTACCGAGTTCGTGGTAGATAAAGTGGATAATGCTGTACAGTTTGGTGAGGAGAATGGTGAAAATCTGGAGGGAGGCGACCAGCAGAAGTCTCTTGACCAGCAGTTTGGGGGCGAATATTATTCTCAGCGCTCTGTAGCCGTAGAAAAGCAAGCATAGAGCCTTTTCTGCCAGCTGGCAGTCCCAAAAAAATAAAAAAAAAATAAAAAATAAATACACTTAACGGTTCCACTTGCATCAAGGGAGGGGAGAAGAAGGAACCTTCTTGCGCAAAGCGTGGAAGGCAGTGAGGCGAGAGGATAAGTCCACAGGCAAGCCCTCCACAGGGAAACCCATGGTAATGCCTACACAACGCATCCATGTCATTTCGGGCGCGTGCTTGGCCAGTAGAAAGTTCCACCAGCTTCATTGTAAGTACGACAGTATAGCATTAGGGAAGGTAATGTGTGGTTGAGGCAAAGGCTTAACGAATACAAGCTACGCTTTTGTTTTTGTTTTAACTGGAGAATAATTTCGTAGGCAGAAAAGGGGAAGTAGCCGTTGGCACTTGGAGAGGGGCCGGGAACTTGCAAGTACCTTTGGACCAGGGCTATGAGGGCGAGAATGAAGGAGGTGGGCAGCAGGCGCCGCCACGTAGGCACGCCACCTCGTCGGTGCACTCCCAAGCCTCCCAAACCAGCCAGAGTTGCAATCTCACCGGGAGAAGACATAGTTTTGACCTGTGAACCGGGAGGCAGGACGTACGTTGAGTACAACAACAAATCAAAGGGGGAAGGACGAATCAGGTGCCTTGTTTTACCGATTGTGTGTCTAGTGGTACAAACGAGGGACCAACAAAACTGTTTCTGGGATGGTTCCCTGTGCTTAACTCTCTTCCTCAGCTCTCTCTCCGCTCCGTAAACTCTTCGGCTTGCAAACTCCTTCAGAAGCAGGTCGTGAAATTATTTTGTGTGAGGAAAGGCGAGCAACACGTGCTATCCGATTTTCTGTTTGAACAACCGATCTACTATTTGAAGAATCTCCTTGTGGCCAGAACGAGGTCCCCTCCGTACCACGCTGAAGCAGACGAAATTCGAGGGAGTTCATGGAGTGACATATCCGTGGCGGTAGGCTGGAGCAGTGGTGATTAATGGGATGGACTCTGGTCGATATAAAGGGACCTCAGGTAGTCCAATGACTTGCTTATTTAAAGCCAAAAAGGCCAACGGCATTTCTTGACGGAAATAATAACCAACCTTTATTCCACGGAACAAGATATGGGACCTTTACCAAGGTGAGGCAGTGTTGGCGACTTGGAGGAGTGCCTGGTTTACTCGCGCTACGAGCGGAGGTTCGAACTGCATGTTGTGGCCCTGACCGGAAATGATCTCCACAGCGAACGATCTGCTGGTAATATCCATCCATGAAGCAACGTGACGACGCTTGACGACCGGGTCGGCATCGCCCAGCAACACAGTGACGGGGACGTCTATAGGGTCCTCCTCTGATAACCGGCATTCCATACCGGCCATGCTCACATCCGCCACAAGGGCCTGATAGAGGGTCCTGTTGCCGGAGAAGCGCTCCCACTCCTCCTCGCTCCAGCCGATAGCGAGCGACAGCGCTTTGAGACCCTCGTACATGGTTGGCCGCCGGGTGTAGATCGTAAGGACCTCGAGGTCACTCGGGCCGGGACAGGCACTGGCCAATAGGCCAGCCGGCAGCGTCACTGGGTTCAGGGCATCGGTCTTCTCCTGATTGTGGCGGATGGCATTTCGCATCTCCTCGACGAAGCGAAGAGCATAGTAGGCTCCGATGCACTGCCCAAAGAGAACGTAGGGTTTCGTAGACAGGAAGGGAAAGGCTTCGGACATGAACATCGCCGCGCCGTAGGACAAGGAGGGACACGGGCTCTCCGCAGCCCTGGTCGTGTGGTGTGGAAAGTGAAACGCCCACACTTCGATCAGGGTGGTGTCAACGAAGGAGAGCCACGACTTGAAGTTTGCAGGGTCGCCGCCGGCGTCACCAAAGCAAACCACCCTCAGTTTCGCGGTCTCGACGTTGCCTCCGATGAAATCCAGCCACCTTGACGCTAATGCAGGTGTGGTTTCTGTCACCTGTGGTTGCATTGCAACCTGAAACAGCTCAAGTGTCAGCAGCGGTTTACAAAAATTGGTGAAAGTTAACTGTTGGCTTGCTACCTGAATGGGAGCGTCCTTGGTGGGCTGCTCCTCGGCCTTGGCTTTCCGGTAAGCGGCGAGAATGGAGGACTTTGTCGGCGAACGGAAAGTCTTCAGGGGAAGCCATAGGCCTTCTTCGCGGGCCAGCGCTCCCCGCAACTCCATGCCACTCATCGAGTCGAAGCCGAAGTCGGCAAGGAGCGTATCCTCCCCAATGCTCGTGCTCAGGTCAATAGCCAGCGCTTCGCATATCAAGCGATGCAGCCGTTCCTCGATGCCCTCGTGTTCTACCTGGGCCGCGGTCTTGGTTGATTGGTCCATCTGCTGGTTGGCCAAGGCCACAAAACCCTTCCACAGCGAATTACGCGGCGGCGCCAGTCGTGGAAGAGATGCTTGGGCCGTCCAATCCACATCGGCGATCGCCACGATGGGTCCGAGGGAGGAATCCAGCAGGTGTAACGCAGACAGCGCCTGCTGCGGTTCCATCGGCAGCACGCGAACGTCGCCAGCGTTTATCGTCCTTGACTTGGCGTGGTGAGTCGCCGCCATGCCAGTGTCCCGCCACAAGCCCCAGCACACGGCTCGGGCGGGCACGCCTGCGCTTCTGCACTTGGATGCCATGCATTCCACGACCGCATTGGCCGAGGCATAGTTGGCCTATAGACCAATCAGAATGGTGTGAGTCCGAGAGTGCTGTGTAGATGCACAATGAGCGGAGGAGGGAAGAAGCAGACCTGGCCCATCGTGCCTACAATGTTGGTGATGCTGGAACACAAGTTGAATGATTCGAGCACGATTCTACGCTGGCTCAATGCGCGTAGCAGATGGAGAGCTCCCTCGGCCTTGGGTGCGAGCACTTGTGCGAAATGGTTCCACTCAAGGTTGGTCAGCAGAGCGTCCCGAAGCACGCCTGCGCAATGATGGACGTCGACATCGGTACGGACTGCCAATTCGGCCTCAACTAACGCAGCAAATGCGTCCACTTCTCCATAATTGGAGACATCGGTTTTGCAAAACCACAGTGAGAGGCCGGTGGCCAGCATCGCCTTAGTTGCCATGCAACTTGATTCGTAGAGTTCCAATACAACTTCCGTGACTGATGTAGATGTCGCCTCTGCGGCCCATTGCGCGAGGTCCTGCGGGAGGTTGCGCCCTATAAGGAAGATGGTGGAATGGCGGCCTTCCTTTATCATCTCCTTGCATATTTCTTTTCCGACTCCACCGAACGCTCCGGTGATGATAGCAGCCGCTCGAGTCTTCTCGTCTTCAGGTCTTCATTATGTAAGAATTAGTTAAAGAAAAAAAAGCCATAAATACAACTTAAGGTGGGAATCGTAGTACATGGACTCTTTTACAGCAGTTCTGGCCAATCGGGGAGCGAAGATTTTATCGCCTCGAACGGCCAGTCGATCCTCTTGAAAGAAGACTGCCGATTCATACACACGCTTCGTTAAGGGGACATCGCCGGCCTTCTCGATATCAAGCACGCCGATGCGTAGGTCCGGAAGTTCGGTGGCCGCCACGGTGGCCAATCCATACAGGCTCGCTTGTGCGCATGCGTTCGTGAGCTGCTGCATGTCAACACCTCCCACGTTCGCATGCGATGCCGTTATTTTGGTCGAAATGTCCATGGTCTCCCGCGTGAGGAAAACCAGCTCCGTTCGCGGGTGCAACTGTTCTGCGGCCAAAGCCTGAAGCAGCAGAAGGGCCGGTTCGCATGCAAGGCGCGACGCCGAAACGAAGTCGTGCGAGGTGTCGGACGTGTCCAGTGGCCATGCGAAGAGAATTCGCAGAGGCGATGACTCGAGAGACGTCCGAAAATGTCGACACAGGGCGCTGAGCGCAGCGCGGTAGTCTTCTGCAGCGTCAGGCCGTATGAACAGACCGAGCGTTGAATGGGCGGAGGTCTCTTCCGAGTAGGCCTGAGATCGGCTGATGACCGCCTGCGGACGTTCGCGGCCCTGGGCCTCGACGACCGAGGCGCAGAATCCCTTCGAGTCCAAGAAGGAGACGTATATGGGTTGTGGTTGACCGTCGGTATGGGTAAGGTGAGGCAGAGTCGAGATTTCCTCCCAGACCATATCGTAGACGAGATGCCTCAACGAGGCCTCCTGCTGGACCTCTCTCGCCACATAACTCGAGATCTCTATAATCTCTTCTCCATTCGCGGAAAATACAGTCACCTAAGCACAATTACAATTACAATTATACATAAAAGTACAATAACAGTAAGCAAAGAGCAAACGAGATACCTTCACGCAGCTGAGGTGTGGTTCGTCTTCGGACATGGGGATGCGTTGGTGGAGGCACCATACAGAATCGCCTGGCTGGACCGTCCACGGGCGAACCACACGGAATCCCTCGAACTCGATGGGAAGGAAGGCGCTGCTGCGCTTGGCGGCCACGAAGAAGCCGGCCGCCGTATGCAGGCACGCGTCGAGGACCCACGCTGGCGGCGCGCACCGCTTCGCATCGGCTGCTGCCGCGAAGCCGTCCTCCGCAGGCCACACACGAATGCGGGACAGCACCGAGTCGCCGTGCTCGTGAGCCCACATCTCTTGGATTCCGCGGAACGCTGGGCCGTACTCGAGCCCGCCGACCAGGAGCTCATCGTACAGTCGCGCGACGCTCACGTTGCGTTGACACAGCCGTTGAGCCTCGAGGAGAGACAGGCGGGGGAGTCGAGCAGGGGCCGGCGGGGCATGAAAGTGGCCCGTGGCGCACTTGACGGAGGGACTCTGGTGGCCAGCGCTGCTGTACAGGAGATCGAACGTTCCGTTGCCGCTACGCTGGCGAACCAGCTGAAGACGCGGGAACGTCTCGACGTGCGTCCCCCGCGCAGGCAGCGAGGGGATTTCGACTCGAGAGAGGATCGAGAGTCGGCCGATGGTCAGCGGCAGCTCGACGGCCGAAGGTTCTCCGGCGGTCTGTCCGATCGCCGAATCGATGAGCAGGCCGAGCATCGCCGCTGCCGGAAGCACAGGCTTGCCATTGAAGCGGTGTTGCCTCAGAATCTCGAGTTCTTCATCAACTTCTGCATCCCAAGCCCAGTCAACGTATCGCACCTCGGGTCGGTCCAGCGGCGACATGGCCGCACGACCCTGATAATGGCCATCGCGGCTCGAACCGCCTGCCTTCACCACTGCTGGCCCGGACCAGCACAACGTCGGCAGGAAGGCGTAGGTTGGTATGGCGGCCATACCTAGGTGAGAATTTACGCGCCTGAGGTCGGCATAAACGGCCTGCCAATCGAACTCCACCCCGGCCGTGTAAAGCTGTGCCAGCGCCTCGAGCATGGACGCGTGACTGTCTTTTCCCTTGACCATCGAGGCCACGGACCTCACGCTCGCGGCAGCTGCGGACGGTAAGGTTGCGAGGCCGCGCCTGAGTTGCGAGGTCATGGCTGATGAAGGGCCGACCTCGAGGATGACCGACGGGACGTGCGACGCGGCGGGCGGGCGCTGGATCACTTTCTCCACCGTGGGCCACATCAGCACGGCCTCGAGGGCGTGCCTGCGCCAGTGGGTCATCGACCGGGCCTCGGAGGTCGACAGCACGGCAGTGGTGGTCGTGCTGACGACTACTGGCGATGAGCCGTTGGTTTCAGGAGTGGCTACGTGGTCAGCGCCCTTAAAGATGGCGGACTCGGCCTCGGCGGCCCAACGGTTCACCGCTTCAGTGAGCAGCGGCGAATGGAAAGCCAAGTGAATGTTCTCAAGCACTTTGTACTTCACGCCTTCCGATTCGGCCAGCTCGAGAAAGCGCGCTGCCGATTGGCTGTCGCCCGCAACAACGATCCCCGTCGGAGCGTTGACGGTTGCGATGCCCAAGACCGCCCCGGCGGACAGCTTCCCCTCCTTTGTAGCACACTCGGCGATGAGCGCTTCGACGCGCTCGCGAGTGTCGAACACCGCGGTCATTACCCCGCTCGCGGGGCAGCGCTCCATCCACCACCCGCGGGAGGCCACCAAGGCGAGGCCCTCACGCAGGGTGAGCATGCCCGCAATCACCGCCGCCACGACCTCGCCAAGGCTGTGCCCGGTCATGCTCGCGGGCCGCAGGCCCCAGGACTGCCACTGCCGGGCTAGCGCGTACTCGAAAGCCAGCAGGGCGGGCTGTGTGTTGGCCGTGCGGTCCAGTTCCGCAGAACGACCGTCGTCCTCGGCATTTTTGGAGGCATTCTCCGAAGTGGGGTAGATCAGGTCGATGAGCGACGGCGCAACTGGCGGCATGTCCTCATCCGTGCGCTGCGGCAGGACGGAGGAATGGACCTCGCGCCACACTTGTTCGCATTCCTGGAGCGCCTCGCGAAAGACCAGGCAAGACTCGTAGAGCTCGCGGCCCATCCCCAAGTATTGCGACCCCTGGCCCGAGAAGACGAAACACACACCGGGAGACTTTGGATTGGCGTCGCTGGATTGGGCCTTGGCTGCGACCCAGGCGCGAAGGGCGGAAGTGAGTTCGGCCAAGTTCCGGCCAACCACGGCGGCCCGCTTCCCGGTGGGGAAGTGCGTCCGGCCCAGCGCGGCGGTGAGGCAGAGCTCGCCGGCCGCCCTGTGCGCGTCCTCCGCATTACCCGCGGCTTCCTGCATCTTCCTTTCGCAGTACGCCAACAGGCGCTGGGCGAGAGCGTGCAGCGAGTCGGCGTTGGTGGCGGAGAAAGGGAGGACGTAGCAACCCAACCAGCGGTTGGCATGATTCTGTTTTGTGGCCTCCCTCCTCGGCACGGAGGACACAATAACGTGCGCGTTGGTCCCTGCGAATCCGAACGAAGAGATGCCGGCGTAGAGGCGCTGGTGGCCGGACGGATGGGGGTCTGGAAACCAAGACACAGGCTTCGTAGGAATGTAGAGGCTGGACGAGTCGTGACGGAGGTCGATCAGAGGGTTCAGCTTCTTCAGGTGAATATGCGGCGGAATCACTCGATGATGCATAGCCAGTAGGACCTTAATCACTCCCGCCATTCCACTGCAGCCATTCTCCATCACGATCAGTAAGGCAGCCAAAGAGAAAGCTTGAAGGTGTTAAGGAAACCTGCTGGGCTCGCAGTGGCCTATGTTCGTCTTCACCGACCCAACGGCCACGGGAGCGAGACCGGCCTTCTCCTTGGCGCGCTGGGCCGCACGCCACCGCTGCCGCCCATAGACTTCAACCAGGGCCTCCATCTCGATGGGGTCGCCCACGGGCGTGCCGGTTCCGTGGGCTTCCACCAGAGACACCTGCTCGGGGGACACCCCGGCGTCGGCCAGCGCGGCAGTCAACACCTCGCGCTGCGCCAGCGCGCTCGGGGCGGTGATCCCATTCGACGTGCCTCCGTTGTGGTTGACCGCTGATCCGCAGAAGAGGCCCCAGACGGGCCTGCCCGCGGGCTCGACATCCGCCAGCCGCTCGAGCACCAGCGCGCCGTATCCCTCCGACCGGCAGTAGCCGTCGGCGTCGGCGTCGAACGTGGCGCAGCGGCCGTTGGGACTGATCATGCGCGCCTTGGAGAGGAAGATGCTGGAGGTGGGCGTGAGCACCGCATGCGCGGCGCACACGATGGCCTTTGCGCACTGGCCCGTCCGAATGGCCCGCGCCGCAGCATCCAGAGCCACGAGACTGGACGAACAGGCCGAGTCCACGGTCACCGATGGACCTCTCAACTTGAACACATGAGATATGCGACCGGCCACGACGGACGATGAACCTGATTTTTTTTATTTTTTATTTTTTATTGTTAGTATGCCAAGGAAGAAGAATGGAAGAGGCTTCGATAGATACCGCCAGTGCCATAGAGAAGGTCGGGAGGACCCATGGCGAGCAGGGTCTCCTGGAACGGACTGTCCATTAGCGCCACGAATACGCCTGTGCTGGACCCACGCAGGGTGTGCGGGGGGATGCCAGCCGACTCGAGCGCTTCCCACACGAGCATGAGCGACACCCTCTGGCGCGGATCTATGGACTTGGCCTCATGCTCGGATATGCCAAAGAAGCGATGGTCGAACCGTTCCGTGGCGTCAACGAAGCCGCCGCGACGCGTGTGCATCTTGCCCGGGACGTCGCTGTCGGAGTCGTAAAGGCGATCAATGTTCCATCGCGACCGCGGAACCTCGGTAACGCCGTCAACGCCGTTCTTAAGCAACGACCAATAGCTATCCAGATCATTCGCTCCTCCTGGAAACCTGCAGCTTATCCCCGTGATCGCTAGTGGTTCCCGGGTAACCTCGGCACTCTGACTTGACGAGTGGCGAGCAGGCGGGCTTGTATCGTGACTTTGGGTCTTGTTTACGATATAAGTGGCAAGTTGGTCCAGAGTGGTGTGTATGTAGAGCGTAGCTGCATTGATGTTGAGCCCGAATCGGTCGGCAACGACGCCGGCGAGCCGTGCGGAGAGGAGCGACGTCAGGCCGAACGAAGCGAAAGGCTGATCATCTACATTGCCTCCGAGCGAGTCAGGGGAGTGTGCATTCAGGGAGGTCAATGGGATCGCCAGCACTTGGGCGAGACACTCGCGCAGGGCGTACAAGACTTCATCTTTCTGCAGTAATTGCCGCTTCTCCGCGTTTGAGCTCTTCTCCGATGTTGAGGGTAAAATGGTTGCTGTGCGAGCCCTCATCTCCTGCTCGAACCGCTTCTCAGCGAGGATGCGATAGACAAGCTTCTTTCGCGATAGGGAAAGGGGTTCATCGTCCCTCCCGAGAATGATGACCGCTGCTCTGTGGACCCGGCATGCGGAAGACCAGCCCTCGTTCACCTTGGCGACTGCCTTCCACAGCTCCGCTTCAAGCCAAGCTGCAATGCTAGCTGAGTCGAGGTGTTGGCCGAGTGTGGCCACCGTCTTGTCAACGCTCACGTAGTCTGGTTCGATGACGGCGAAGGCCAGTGGCAGGCCACGGCCGAGCAAGACAACATTACGCACGAGCTCAAGCGACCCGCCCGGGGGTATCTCTACGACGGCGCACTGCTTGAGACTCTGCTCAAAAGCTATCGGATTCATCTTTTCACCCGTGGACAGACTGAGCAGGTCATCCACTCGGCAGACGTACTCCACGCATCGGCCCTGCGACCCCTTGAGTATGCGGAACACGTCTCCCGTTCGGAACTTGCGGACGGGTGCGCCTGATTCAGGTGCAGTTCCCTGAGGCGGCGCCCAGAAGAAGGCCTTCTTATTTGCGGCCTCGTTTTTGAGGTAGCCGGGTGTCACCGCGGGCGAGTCGACTATGACAAGCTCGCCGCCACCCTCGCCTCCTTCAAGGAGGCCGTCGTCTACGGGCAACCATTCGTAGGCGATGGACGGGTGCATGCGGAGGGTCCTAAAGGAGGAGTCCAACGGGTGTCCGGTGAAGAGACTGCCGCTGCATTCGGTCATTCCCTCGCTCTGCAGCAGCTTGACCCCGCGAGCCTCGAAGAAGAGGGCGAGGTCGTCCGCGATGGGCGCGCCACCCGTGAGCAGGGCCTTAAGGGACCGCAGAGCCGTGAGGATCGACGCCCCAGAGCCAGAGGCTTCTGGAGCTTCGATTCGCTTGCGCCATTCAGCCAGCATCCACGGTACCGTACTCATCAACGTCGGTTGGTGCATTTGGATTCCCCTGCAATGAGCCATATTTAAGTTGCTAAAATGGGCGCTTATTGGGAGAAATGAAATGTAGCAACCGTATAAGCGCGCCAGGTAGATCGGAACTTAGAGGGCAGAAGGCGTAACTGCCCCCACAGTAGAGTGCTGAATTGAGAAAGTCGAGCAGGAGGCCCATAATATGGAACATGGGCAGCCAACCCAGTACTCGGTCGCGCTCGTCTATGTGGCCGTTCCACATGTGATTGCGGCTGGCACAGCTGTACAGCAGATTCGTGTGCGTAAGCGGCACTGCTTTGACAGACGTGCCTGTGGTCGACGCAGAGGTCGACAGCACGCAACACACCTCGTCCCCTTCACCAGCCTGCGGCTCATAAGATAATGGCCCGACTTTATCGGGCTCGCAGTGAAGCCTGCTATCGGTAATTGCGATGAGCTTAAGCTGGGGGCATCGCTGGCTTATCGATTCGGCAACCTTTCCCATCTGCTCGGTCAAAGCGTCCTGCATGCGCCTCTCATTTTCCATGGCTTCGGATAAGTTGTGTCCAGGTCCGCCGTGGAAAAGAACCACAGGTTCGGCGAGGTTAACCAGGTCGATGATGATGTCCAGCGTAGCGCTTGTGGGCAGGAGCAGGACCGGTCTCCTTATATACCAGGCGGCCATGCAAAGTTCCAGTAGTGGCGCTCCATTAGCGCACAGTATCGCAACAGGTCGTTTCAACCGGCCAGCGTCAACAGTTGGTACGCTGTTGGTTTCTTCTTGCCTAAAATTGTTTTTTTTACACTTGTTTATTTTTTTGTTGTCCAATGAAGAAGCCTGTGGTAACGTACGCAAGCAGAAGGCTTAACGTTGAGGCAAGAGAACGGGCGCGTAACCGAAACGAATGATAGGTGGCTATAACTTGGCCGTCGTGCAAAAGCAGGGGCCTATCGTGCCCTTTCTGGTGCTGATATTCAAGCACTGCCGGCAACGTAGAGGCATCACCAAGGCTAAGGCGACTCACGGTTGCCTGCCCTTGCATGACTTGGAAATAACGACCTCTGCCGGGATTGTTTTTCGGGCCTTTGCATTTATTTGCTTTGTCCAACGAAAGTCCTCTCTGGGCCTTTTGGACGCCGGCCACCGCAGCAATGGCCAAGCGTGCGTTGTTGGTGGTGGACTTGCAGAACGACTTCTGTGATCCGAACGGTGCCTTGGTACGACGGCTATAAGCAATGAATGTTCGTGGAACATGCGAGAGAAGACCCCCCCCCCACTCATGTTCTCTGCCAGCCTGTGCCGGGAGGCGAGGAAGTGATTCCGCTGGTGCTGTCCCTACGGAAGAGCAAGTACTTTGACATGGTTGTCTATTCGCAAGACTGGCACCCGCCCAATCACATATCATTCGCTTCCGTACACCCCTCAGCGTCCGTCCTTACATTCGTAGAGGTATTACTTGAGTCGCTTCATATTGAAGTAAGCCCCAATCACTAACCAGCTTGTTAGTTGCCTCAATGGAAACAACTAGTTGTCCCTGATCACTGCGTCCAAGACACCTGGGGCGCTAAGTTTCACCCTTCGCTAGGGATTGACGGAAAGTACGATCGTTCTGCCTGATGTAATTCAACACTAAGAGATGATAAATAGGGAAAGTGAGTATCATATCGTTAGGAAGGGCTTTCCAGCTGAGATTGAAGCATTCTCATGCTTCCGTGATATCCTCAGAAATCCCACAAGCCTTGAAACCCTCTTGAAACAGCATCAGATCACAGAGCTATATATATGTGGTATGAAGTTCCTTCTTTATGCTTGTGTACGGTCAGCTCCACTCATGCTAGCGTTGTGGATGTGGATTAGGAGTGGCAACCGATGTAGCCGTCGTAAACACTGTGTTGGATGCAGTAAAGCTCTTTCCAGACAAGTCAGTTTGCTGTATAGAGGATGCTCTTCGAGGTTTCGTTCCAGATCTCGTCGAAAAGGCAGTACTTACGATGAAAGAAGCAGGGGCACATTTCGTGCGGTCAGACGAGCTTCTTCAGTAATAAACCTGGGAATTCTCCGGCCAAACAACAACGTGGTTGCTGCCGCAACTCTATGATAATTCAGTTTTTT
>CDFF01071467.1:0-36029 GCA_000826265.1 Acanthamoeba culbertsoni
GTGTCCTGCCCCAATAGCAAGAGCTGATAGCCAAACGATGAGTTCAGAACTCGTTTAATACTCAAGCGCGTCTGGTACCATTCTTCTTGGCGATTTCAGTCAGAGCGTCATCATTCCCAGAAAACCGCACAAGCCGGTCGCCAGACGCCTCACAAAACTGCGTAGCTTGAGTGCATGTGCATCACACAGAGGCGGCATACGCACTGCAAGTCCAAACTTAATGCTCGGAGACGAAGTTACAAGGGCTTCGTGAAGGTCTTCAACCGTTTTTATGAAGTGAGATGTGCCAAAGATAAAGTTCATGCCATCGGGCTTCTCGACTTGCACCAGCTTCAACGTGAGTTGCTCTTCCATTTGGTCTCGATACCCTTTGTGTTGGAGCTTTCGTTTTACTTGCCCAAAAGTAGAAATTAGCCCGAGTTTTCGGCTAGTGTTCACCAGGACATTCATCATATTATACCTCTATTTATTTGGAGGTTCAAGAAAAAGGTCGAGAATGACTGGAATGCTTCTCTTCTTCTCCCACTAAATTATCTACACGCGAGTGGTGATGCTACATTCACCTTCAGGAGGACAAGAAGCCGAGGAGAGCGGAGAGTAGGTCCGAAATGGAAATCACCCTTGTGGGTCGCCCGTCCTGGGTCACGAGGAAGAGGCGGTGCACTTTCCCAGCAACCATTCGCTCCATCGCTTCTCCCAGGGTGTCAGACTCAGACAAAATGACGAGTGGCCTCTTGGCGGCGTCCCAAAAATCCTTAAGTGACACCATAAGCACATCTGCAGTGAAGGCCGATGAGCATCATTGTTCACCAACGTGGGACAGTCAGTCGGGGACGGAAGGCTTACCGGTGTTCTTTGCGGCATGTTTGAGATCGGATACGCTGATGCTGCCGTAGAGACGGCCTGCATCATCTAAAATAGCAGTACCAGAGATTCGCTCGGTGTCCATCAGCGCAAAAGCCGAGAGGGCATCTTCGGTGTAGGCAATAGTTTTGGGCACATTTCCAATGTTCAGCTCGCCCACTTTTCTATTGACCACGTCACCCCATTTTTCCTTCTGTTGATACGTAGCATTATGTCAACAACAGAACGGGAACTATGCGTGAGGGCGCTCTTACGTGACGGACAAGGAAATGAAGCAAACACATTTGGCTTAGCATTTTGACGACTTTCTCAGGATCCTCTGAGGTAACTGCCAGTCGCCGAGAGCCACTGCCCAACGCCTGCAATAGTATTAGCAAGAGAAAAGCAGGAAAGGGGCGCAAACAATAATAATAATAATAATAATAATAATAATAATAATAATAATAATAATAATAATAATAATAATAATAATAAAAAGAACCTTCAACGCTTCCATAACGGGGGCGCTGCTAGAAACGCGGGCGAAAGGGTTGGTCTTGGACAGATCTAGAGATGGCAAGTAAGCGTGAAAAGGTACTAGTGGAAGCCAAAAGGAGTTGCGTACTCATTATGCTCTGTATATTCAAGCCCTTCTTGAGGTTGAGGTCCTCCACCGTAGCGGACCCCTTACCGTAAATGAGAAGAATGTAGCCCATGAAATCCTTCATATCTACGACACCAATACAGTTGCCTGTCGTGGTGTCATTCACTGGGGCACCAAGCACTCCGTTTGAGACCAGCGTCTACAAGCATAGAGAGTCGCCTTAACTACACGCCACAAGGTGTTGTATACTACCCAAGAAGGGGCCACAAGCGGCGTACCTGCAAACCTGTCTCCAGGGTGTCCGAAGAGCGCAAGCTCACCAGCTTTTGGTTGCGCAATTCTTCTACGTCAGAAAGCGTGGTAGCGTTTAGGAACTCCATCAAGGAAGTCGAAGACTGCATGGCCAGTTGTGCGAGGTGAGGGGGAGGGACTGAGTGTATACAGGTTAGCCTTCTGGGGCGACTCTTGCTGGTCGTTTAAGCCCGAATTGGAGAAACCGCTCGTGACTGCGCGAGGAGCGACGAAAAACTCACTACACACTCCTCGAAATTCAGCATTCATGAGGAAGGGAAGAAAAAGAGGCAAGAAAAAAATGGAAGAGTAGTGTACACTATGAACAAGAGGGCAAGCCATGCACAACAAAGGGTCACAAGGATAATGAAGATGAGGAGGAAGAGGAGTCATCATGCGAGCGATTAAGAATACTATCAGCTCTGCGCATGCTCAGGGCAGAGACACTCACCCGGTGGCCTCGGCCCGTGGTAAAACCCAACTCAAACCTGGCGCTGCCTGGCGAAACTGTACGGTGAACAGAATCTCCTTCATCCACACGCGCCTGCCAGAAATCATCATATAAGCATTTTGTCAACGTGCGATAAATAAACGAGCCACACGCACCCTCTTTGAGTCAGACAGATTGCTAGACGTAGAAAAATGGTTGAAATTGGTGGCGCACATCGCCCCGTGTGATCGTTTTACCGTTGCTTGATCCTCTTTCTTCGTTATTTTACTTTAATATAACTCTTATGGTTGTAAAGCGCAAAGAGTGGGAATTGACGTACCGGTACCACTTCCATCTTCTTGTCTTGTAGGTTGCTGTTCCAAGAATCAAAGCCAGCATTTTTTCTTTTCCACTTTTTTTTCCGCAAAGGGAAATACACGCAAAATTATTAGTCGTCATCGTCATCATCATCGTCGTCGTCTTCGTCCTTGATCCGTGGGCCGGTGACGGTGAAGAACTGGTAAGCAAGCCAGTGGTAGTTCTTTTCCCACAAACTCCTATCTTCCAGATCGTCCAGAAATACCTCCTTACAGGAGCGGGCGATCAACTCCTCAAACTGGGCCAGACGTAGGTCGTCAGCACCATGGAAGCGGTCAAGATAGGAAAATCAATGCAAAAGGCGTACGCGGTCCTCGAGGTGATGCGCCAATGGGGGATCGAGAACGGTAACATTGACCTCGAGATTTCTACTGCTCCACGCGTCGAGATTGAACGAGCCGACGTAGGAGTAGATTCCGTCGATGCTGGCCATCTTGGAATGCAGTTTCTTGTCCCACATTTCATATATTTTAATGCCACGCTTCAAGAACGACGAATAAATGTGCTGCTGCGCCGCTCTATTGAGATTGGTACGATATGAGTCCCACAACCATCGTTGATTGTCAGTTCGAGAAGGGCGTTACCTGATAAAAGGCACATCGCTATCGCCAGCAGTGATTATTCGAACATCGGCTCCGTTGCGGGCGGCTCGGATGATCGCCCTCTGAAACACTTAAGCAAATCAGGCATGGCTCAAAAGAAGACTTGAGCTCCGAGCAGCAACAACCTTAATATTGCGCGGCGGAAGAAAATAGGGTGAAGAGAGATAACAGTTGTCCGTGGCAGACCGAAGAGCCAGCCGCAATGCGCTCTGCACGTCCTTCCTTTGTCGTCGGATGTTCGATTGCAGAACCTGGCGATGTTTGTTGTGAGGTCAATGTCTACCTCTGCCCTTTGCACACCACTTTCTGAGGGGGAAGAGAGGTCTCCCAACCTGTACAAAAACGCCATCGGCATGTGTCGGCAGGCTCATCCGACGCTCGACTATTCGCTCTACTCGCTCGACCTCTCTGCGGGATTGAACAACAACGGAACAAAAAAAAAGCACGCGTCAAAAGAATGTGCGACCGACGAGCGTACGCCTGGTAACAAACAAAAGGATCCCCTCCCCGAGGGGGGGGGAGGAATGGAACAACGCAAAATCTGCCTTATACAAGACGTACTCGGGTGGAATGTGCTCCTGATTGGCGATCAGCGAATTAACGAACACGGCCTCCAGATCTTTCACGGCCGGGCCCTCCAGTTTAATGTGCGTGTCATTGAACGTCTCTGTGAGGTGTTCGAGCTCGGGCGTGAGAAGCGAAGGAGACGACAGGGGAAGGCGAAATTGGGGGGGGGGCGAGTAACCTTTTCCTAAAGTGCTGAGTCCCGCGTAGTCTTCCGAGACATTCATGCCACCTTTCGAAGGAAAGGCGAAAATGGTAAGAAGATTGGTTCACGTTGGCTGATGTTTTAGGATAGTATGTTTATTCACTGAAATGCGTTTAATGCATCTGATTTTTTCTTGCTGCTGTTATTTCGTATTATTGTATTCAGCCTTGTTTCAAAGGTTGCCGAAAATTAATTTTATTCACTACATTGAACACTATGTGCTAATTTGCGAGTGGTGTAAATTTGGTTTGGATGTGAAGAAATGATATAGCAAGACACATAGACACGTATTAATATAGATATATCTGTCAGAAATAAATGTACCGCAATAGCCGTGGTCATCTACTATAAGTAACTTTTGATGGTTGCGAAAGGGTCCATGACGCCAGCTTTGAAACCGCGAGACGCGTACTGGTCCGAACTCGATGCATGCTGGCGACGGCGGGCATGATTAAAAGAGAGGGAAGAGTTGGGGGGGGGAAGGAGGATATTGTACAGGCACCAGCCATGCGGAGCGGCTTGAGGAACTCTTCATCGATGCCGCGCGAGCCGATGGAGTCGTAGAGGAGCACGACGTCGCAGCCTCGGCGCTTGGCATGTGTAAGCAGCTCTACCGTGCGCTTGCCGACTCTATCTGGCTCGATGGTGTAGGCGGACCACCATACCTTTTCCTTTGCCTACGACGTCCGCAGAAACATTTCTTGGAAAGTTAGGAGAGTTTTTTGATGTTTCTTATGACAGCGGCGATTAATCTGGCTGCGAAAGGGGACGGAATTACTGAGAAAGGGAAAGGTACCTTCTCAATTGCATCCCATTTGGCGCCGAATGCGTCATCTCCACGAGTGTAAAGTGTGATCTTATTGCCGTCGGAGTGCCCCCCTAAGGGCAGCAAAGTTTGCAGCGTGGGTTGCCAGCGTTGCGACACCATTTCCCATAAGTTGGGTGCCCTATGCCACCGCTGCGCAAGGTAGGGCGAGAAAACGCGCCTTACCTTGTCGGCAATCTCTCTCTCGCTCATGCTTGGGTGGACGATGCAGGGCAATAAAAAAGAAAATAAGGGAGAAAACGCGCTGGAGGTCAGATTTCTTCGAGTTTTGCCTTAAGCAACAGCCCAAGTTTCTCGTATGACGTGTGGACCTGCTGTCAGTTTATTAATGGCTCAAATATTAATATAACTTAGTATAACATCTATAAGTTGTGCTAGGTAAGCCACGTGGAGTGCAATACCAATTAATTAGTTTGCTCTACGACATCATAAGGAGCGACGCACCTCGCGAGGAGTACAGCACACAGATCAAAATCTCACCCGTACTGGCCACAGTGGCCGCGGCAGCATTACAATGTATGGACAATCTTCTCGGGGCTTTGATAGAAGAAACGCCTTTTTCAGGCCCATAGACGAGGACATGGTGTGTTCATCTTCGTCACCCACGTCAGCTTCTTCGCCTGTTTCTTTTTGGTCTTCAGCTGTGGAGCAGCAGCACCCACAAACGAGTGGGTGCGAGGAAGAGCTCCTCAAGGCGCTGTACGAAGAATCAGTACAAGATCGCGAAAGGATGACAATAATATGCGACTTGATCGCCTCGGAACGAGACTACGTAAAGGATCTGGAGACTATTAACTCCGTACACTCCCCCCCCCAAATCACTTAATTTTGTTGAGGCTAACAACATTGGTTGCAGTTATTCTTGCAACCTCTGCGCAAGCGACGAATCCTTCCAGATGCTGAAGTGGGGCAACTCTTTTCTACCTTGCCAGCCATAATCTCTCTCAACAAAGCCCTGCTCAGTGCCGTGGTGAGCAGTTACACACAAGCGGAGGCGTGGAACCGTAGCATCGATGCGTCGGTTGCCACCCTCGTGCAGACCAAGGCTACAGGAAAGGGTTTTAATGCCATTATGACTGCCCGTGGGCTGGTCAGCCTATCCAGCGTCAAGCGTAAAGAATGCCTTATTGCTGATGCTTTCCAGCAGATGGTATACCATAAGCGCTTTCTCCCTCCATCTCTCGTAAAGTACTTACTTTATCTTCGTGGAATCGACAGGTCAGCTATTTGAAAGTGTACACAACTTACTCGGCTCGCTACGTTGACGCGATGGCCATCATAAAACGCAACAAGGCAGCCAATCCGGCCTTCAGCGCTTTCCTCGAGGAGGTCAAAGGCGCCCCCGAGTGCCGTGAACGGGACATGAAGACCCTCATGCTGCTTCCCATCCAGCGCCTGTGCCAGTACATGGGCGTACTCGACGAGCTCGTCCGCTGCACGCCGCGCACTCACGGCGACCACCACTCGCTCGCACAAACCGCCGCCCGCGTGAAGGAAGTGGCACGAACCACTGAAGAGTCCCTACTTACCCTCCAGTTGGCCGCCAAATCAGCGGACGAGGTCACCGGCTGCGAGACAACGCGCCCCCCTTCTGGCAGCCGAGGCTCGTCGGGCAGCGTGAGTCGACGGCGCAAACTCAGCCAGTCGGAGGACAGATCGACCCGCGTTGAGCGACGGCGAGACAGTCTGGCGGACATGCCCGACGTGGCTGCGCTCGCTTCCAATGCCTCCAGCAATCAGCAGGAGAGAGACTCAGCTACCGAGGCCCGGCGACCCAAGCGGCAGGTGAGCTGGCGCTTCAGCCTGGGACGTTCCCTGGCGCTTTCAGCAGGCTCGCACAAGTCGTATTCGCTAGACTGCGGCACTGGAGGCGAGTCGCTGCTGTCCGTGCTTGAGAGGGAGAGGAAGAGCCCTGCCACGACCAATAGTAGCAGCTCCACCGCTGCGTCTCGTCAGTCGCTGCGAAGGCGAGGGTCTCTGACTCGAACAGTGTCCATCAGCAAGGCCCCACGACGAGTCAACTCTTCAGCTGCCCTCTGTCGATGCGAGAGCGCCACCGGCTCCACCTTCAAGGGGAGCCTCGTGTGCTGAGGTCCCCACTCGTCTCGTCTCCGTGACCATTTTTGTTGGTGCTCGCCCCAGCACCGTCAACCCGCGGCGCTGTTACTAGTATCCTCTTTTTTGAGTGTACCCTTGAGGAGCCCACGCGACAACCCCCCAACGTTGTACAAATACAGATTATCTCTGTTATAAATAAATAAATAAATAAATAAATAAAACAACCCTCAGTCCGAAAAGAGCGACACAATGGCGTCCAGGCGGTCCTGTTTCTTCTCGTCCGCTGTAGCCAGGGCGCCAGCCACCAGCGACGCCTTCTTTTCCTGCAAACGCAGAATCTTCTCCTCAACTGTCCCCTGGTTGCCCAAAGAAATGAATGAGAAACACCATTGGCAACTTGCGCGAGAACCTTGCTTAAGGAATGGTCTCGAGGATAAACGGTACCTGGACAACGAATTTCTTGACGTGCACAGCGCGCTTCTGGCCTATGCGGTGGACACGGTCTATGGCCTGCTCCTCGGCACTGGGATTCCACCAAGGGTCCAGCAGGTACACCCGCGACGCACACGTCACGTTGAGCCCGAGGCCTGTGTCACCCCGTTGCAGTAACCACAGCGCTTAGGAGATAAATCGGGAGCTGGTGGGAAGGGCGATGCACGAGGGGACCGTCACCTCCGGCCTTAAGGGAAATGAGAAGCACTTTGGCGGTGGGGTCAGAATAGAGGCTGGCGATGACCCTCTCGCGTTCTGGGGCCGACATGGAGCCGTCTAGTCGCAAGTACGACTTGCCTCTCCTTCGCACAGCCTTGCCCTTCCGAGCTGTGGACGGTGCGGCAAAGCCGGCCTTTTTGAGGGCGATCTCCACGAGGTCAAGGGTGGATGTCCACTGCGAAAATACCACGCTCTTGATCGTGGGATCCTTGGACAGCACGAAAGGCACCCGCACGTCAGCATATCTTGGAAACAGCGACATCTGTTATACAGAGAGAAGTGTCCCACCTCGGCTTCGACCCGGGCCAGGTCATCTACCAAAGACTGGAGCTTTGTGGAGGGCTTCCATTGCTCCTCAGGCTTGATGTCGATCACCTGCTGCGGCACGGGCACATGGCGTATTTCTCCGTAGCTCATCTCTTTCCTGCAAGAGGGACACGGCACTGCGACATGACAGAGTTCCCGGTCAGCCCACCTCGCACGCGCGGGATTAAGGAGAATGCGATGCCTGTGCGCGAGCTCTTGTGTTTGGGTGCGGTATCCGTGAGCCTCCCCACAAACAGGCCACCGATGCATTCTCGGCAGAAGACGTGCCCGCACGGCGTGATCGAAGGCTGGGCGATCGTGTCCGCCAGACAGATGACACATCCTAGGTCTGCCAGACAAGCGAGCATGAGACATGAGTAAATCACGCACCTTTCGAGGAGGAAATTTGGGTGCGCTCCACGAACCCACGTCGCCGTCAACGGTGGCATCATCATCCTTCTTGCTCTCATCACCATCGTCACAATCTCCTCCTTCCCTCGATGGTTTACTCATGGCGGCGACCAGCTTGGCGCGCAGGGCCTGAAAGTAGCTCTGGCTGGGTGCATGCTCGAAGAATTTAGAATCGAGAAACGCTTCGAAGTCTTCCGTAGTCTGCTCGGTCAAAGAAAAAACAAAAAAAAACGAAAAAAAAAACAAAAACAAAGAGCAGAGTCAGATCATCAGGGCGCATGTACAGCGGCAGAGGTGAAAAGGGGCACAGGAGACCTTCTGTCGGCTCTTGTTGAGGGACTCAAGGACGAGGAAGGGGTGGTTGCAGGCCTGGCGCAGACGAAGCAACAGCTCCAGCACAGTGGCGTAGTTCTGCAGCACAGTGCCTGACTTGACGAAGCTATCGAACCTGATCTTGCTGCGCTGGTACAGGGCATTGTAGAAATCGGACTCGTCCTAAGAACGAAAGAGTGAAAACGGCGTCGCATCGTTCTGAACAAAGAGGTAGACTACCTCGCTGAACTTCAGCGCCACAGTCTCGACGACGCGCGGGGGTAGAACGAAGTCGTCCTGCTTCTCCACGCGTGGGCGCTTGCCGCCTCGTCTTCTTTGCGCAGTCTCAAAGTCTCTATCATCATCATCATCATCATCCTCTTCCTCCTCCTCCTCGTCGTCCCTATAGTCGCTGCCCTCTTCCTTCTCCCTCTCTTCTTCATCGATATCCGTGAGAGAGTCCTCATCGTCGTCCTCCGCCGAAGAGGAGATTTTGCGCTTCCTACTTTCAGGCTTTCGTGTGACATCTTCCTCTTCCATCGGGGTGGAAGATGTCGAAGAGGAAGAGGAAGAGGAGGACGATGATGCCGCAGAGAGGACGGCCTTTGTCCGCCGGAGAAGAATATGGCTCAAGAGATTCTAAAACGGGGAAGCGGTTCAAGATATGAGCGAACTTTGGGGGCTCTTTTACAGACGTTGTGCTGTACCTTGAGCTGTTCGGCCGCGCGAGGGTCTTTCTGTTCGTAGGGCTTAGCGATCACGTTCTTCCACACTCGGTACTCGGAGAAGGGCTCCGCCCTCAGGAAATGAATCAATGAGAAGAGATCGTCCAACTGGTTCTGTATGGGAGTCCCTGAGCGCGCAACAACAAAATGAAATGAAATAAAAATCATAGTCAGTGGCAGGAGTTGAGTAGACCGGAGAGGACTGAAAGCTCACCTGTTAGGCACCATCGGCGGTCCGCACTGAGCGAAAACGTGCCCTTGGCCATCAGCGTATTACGCGTCCGGATGAGGTGTGCTGAGAACACGCACGTAGTGTTTGTGTCAAGAAGTCCCACAGGCAAGTACCAAACAACGAATAGGCCGAGGGGGGGGGCGTGCGTACCCTCGTCCAGTATAACTCGATGCCAGTGGATGGCGAGGAGTTGAATCGGCCTCTTCTTTCCGGCGACCTTGGGCTTCTTATGGGGCTTCTTTCCGGGCTTGCCTTCCTCCTTCGAACTCGATCCATACTTCTGCTCGTACTCCTTGGAAAGGGTCTTTTGAACACGGACATGGATAGCATCACGGCGATGGTCCAATTAGTCTAGAGCGCAGAAGACGACGAGAGAGCAGAGAGCAGAGAGACTTACCGCATAGCTGGTAATTACGATGTCTGCCTTGGCCAACCGGGCAACGGGAACATTCCAACGGCTCGGCCCGTGATGGACGATCACGTCGAGCGTACGCGGCCTGGTGTGCTTCTTCACCTCTCCGGCCCACTGATTGAGTACGCTCAGCGGCACCACGATCAGCGTGGCATTGGACCCGTACAGGCCCGTGGAGGCTTCCTTCTTGCCCGCTGCGGAGCTGGTCCCCTTGTTGGCAAGGATGAGCGACAAGCTCTGCGAACGCTATGGTCAGTGACCCGCCTTGTGGAAGGAATGCAGGGTAAGCGAGACACTATGCCTGAATCGTCTTGCCCAGACCCTGATCGTCCGCCAAGATGCCGCCCCGGGGTGGGGCAGGGCGTGTGGGGAACTCAAGGCTGATGGCCTCGTTGTAGTCGCTGTAGTAGAAAGCAGTACCGTCGGGGAACTTGGCCGGCCTCCACATGGGGTGGATGTCCTCCAGCTTGGGTTCAGCAAGCCTGCTGCCACCGTCGCCCTCGTCGCCCGCGGTGCATGCCGCGAGCGATGCGGTATCGCCTTCCGCACTACTGCCGTCGTTGTCATCGTCGTCGCATAGGTCGACCACCTCGCGGCTTGCATCAAGGTCGATCACCTCCACCTCGTCCCTGCTCGTGTCCAATTCCACCACCACGCTCCGTTTCGCCGCTGTGACTTGGGGCGCGCTGGTCTGCTTCTCCCTTTCCACGAGCCACCACAGGCCCTGTGTGGCCGTAGAGGAACGGAAACGGATCAACGATCGCAAGAGGAAAAAAGTCAGCTGGGCTCGTTGTCCGCACCCTGCGCTGATGGGGGAGCAAGGAGGAGGTGAGCTCCGGAGGCGTGGGAAGCTCCTGCAAGGCGCTGTCCGCGGCCACACCGTAAATGGATGGTATGAGAGACTCAGAGGCGAGCGTGGACTCGCTGCCCGAACTCGACGAGCTGCTGCCGCTTTGAGGTGAAGGCGCGATGGCGCCGCTCCCCTCCCTCATCGACGCCAACCCGTCCTTCTGGCTGGCAACAAAGGACAGCAGTCGGCTGGAATTGGCAAAGCGGTCGGCCTGCGACTCCAGGGCCTCGAAGAGTTGGGTCAAGGGTTTCTTCTTCAGGAACAGGCTATCCCGCTTGCGTGCCCTGCCTTCGATAGAACGCGTTAAAGGAACGACGCCAAAATGCGTGGCACGGCACGACTGCCTCTCACCTTTGGGCAGTGCGTCGAGGGCGAACGATTGCGAAGGATGGCGAAGCGCCTCCCGACGAATGTATACCTGCGCAGATGAAGCGACGCGTCGAAGCAAGTCAATGTCAATGCAATGACGTTAAAAACGGGAACAGGCCTTGGCCTCACCTTAAAAAGCACGTCCATAGCGAGATACTTTCGCTTGGACACGATGCCCATGAGCGAGACGATCTCCCGTTGGATCAGTGCTGCAAGGAACTGGGCCCTCTTCCCCATGTGACCGATGACCTGTAGCATTGGGGTTTGCAAGAGATGGCTCGTCAGCCGCACGGTTGATAAAAAACGAAAATGGCCGAACCAGTCCCGTGTCGGGGTGTCGCGCGATCAGATGGATGCCTGTCGCGTTGTCTTCCTGTACGGAGAAAGCTACGTTCGACCCCACAGGCAGTGGCCGGTTGCCTATCAACGCCACCTCATACTCGAGCGTGCCCAAGTACTTCGGCCAGCCGTCGCGGTCTTGCTTCTGCGCAGGAGAAAGTCAAAGTCAGAAATGGGTGGTACCATTTTATACACGCGGCTTATCCGTACCACCGAATTGGAAGTCCAGCTGTCCAAAATAATCACTTCATTGCCTTCGTCGTCGTCGTCAGCGTCAATCAATTCGATTCCTCGTGATGCGTGCGCGCGCTGATAGCCTTCCGCGATGTAGCCCGACATTTCTCCGCGCGACTCCAGTTCGAATGGTAGAGGTGCTGCAAGACTTCAAAGGTAAGAAAACGTGGCGCTCTCTCATGATATCAGCGGATAGAAGTTACGGGCGCTGCTCGATGGAGAGCTTGTCGGCTGGGACGTGTTACGCTGCAGCATCCACTCGAGGCATACCCCAATTGTCTGTGACATAGCGCTCTGTTGGGTGTCGCTAGAAAGCAAGAAAAAATACGAAGGACAGATTATGAACATACCGCTTCAACGTTTCCGTCTTGTGTCTCCAGAAACTCGGTTATCTGCCAATCAGGGATAGAGTTGCCGATCACATCCTTGACCTGCTCCACCTTTGCCAGAACTGCTCGCCATATACCAGAGCACGTGTTCAGGCAGTGAATGTGGTATGGAAGCGCGGCACCGCGCACCTGAAGGATGTACGATTCCGTCCGGGCTTGTGTCCTTTTGCTCTTCCATAACTGTCTCCCTCAGTCAACCACAGTTCGAGGACTTTGGCCAAAGAATTCGAGGAAAATTTTAGATAACATGCACCTTGGTGGTGGTTTGTGGAGGACGCTTCTTCCTTCGCCGGCTTGGGTGCCCCAGCAGGAGCGTGGAAGTAGTGATTGATGGCTATATTCAAATCTCCGTTTGCTGCCTCCAAGAAATGGCGCAGTTGTGCATCGTGTGCAGTTGAAGGCGACAGGCCGAGTATTTCCCGCATCTCATTGAGCAAGCAATTGATACGGTCCGTATTCGCTTCGAAAACGAATGAAGGGTCCATTTGAGCATCTCCTGCTTTACCTTACGATGGTCTCGTGCCTCTGCCATTTTTCCCGCCATTTCCCAGACGCATTTCTCCCACTGACGCAACAGAAGCCAGCTCTGCGTACTGTGGTCGCGAAGTGGAAACCACCGGCGAACACAGAAGCTGTTCTAATTTACATGCCATCGCGAGGGCGATAATCCTGCCCCCCTCTCAACACCAATGGGTAACACACTGGACATAGAGCAGGGTGGAGAGCCCAGGCCAGTGCGGCGCGGAGCGGACACCGATGAAACGCGAAATCTTGGCAACAAGGAAATCTACGAACTTAACGAAACAAAATTACATAAACAGAACGAGTTGTTGGATATGATAGGGCACACTGCAGACCGATTAAACGTGATAGGACAAGCGATTGGGCGAGAGGTAACTGAACAAACACCCCTCATCGCGAAACTTGGGGGTGGAGTGGATGACGGTACAGAGCGAATAAACAAAGCTGCACGACAAGTGAGGGCGCAAAGCGAAGCCGGAGCAACCCCTTGGTGCCTTTGGTACCCACGAGTTTAGAGCATAGCTATTATTCCCATTTATTATTATTATTATTATTATTATTATTATTATTATTATTATTATTATTATTATTATTATTATTATTATGATATCCATTGGCAACATCCACATTTTCCTACCTTGTGGGATAGTATCATCATCATTATTATCATTATCATTATGATTATCATTATTATGATATAATGATATTATTAAATAATTATTTCTTTATTATCATTCTTTATCATCCTTACTTTATTTGCATTAGGTACACGATCATGGTGCTTTTTTTGACCTTGCTTGTTGTCATTTTTTTCGCTTTATTGTTTTGAAAACAAATAATAAAGCCCAAGATTTGTACAACGCCCATCCATACATTTTCTTTACAACAACAGTTTTTTTCGGCACTAGTGCTGGAAAAGGTATTGATGGCGTGGAGTTGGTGCAGTACGCAACAATAACGGCTTCGGGACACCCATTAGGGGTAGTGTCTTTCGGTCCGTAGGACTGGTGTGGTGGTTGGTTGTGGGGACTAGTGGGACAGGGTTTGGTTTGGTTGTGTGAACTTGTTGGGGTTGGCGAAAGGTTCCCTTCAAAACGAAGAAGAAAAGCAAATACCACAAAATCCGAGTTAATTACAGCATTTAAATGGGCGATTGGTTGGTCGGGGAAGTGCTTTGTGAAATAATAACCCGCTTTTTATTCCTGTACCCGACAAACCTACTGCAGGAAGGGAGTGGCTATGGACGAGTTCGAGAGTGGTAAGGAGTGCACCGATCTTAGGAGGTGGAAATTGAGGGTCGAAGAAGGGCGGCAGGTGTGGCAATACATTGACGGAGACCAAACTGTTGAGCAGTCACTTACCGAGAAGTACGCTCTTGGTCTACTTACGGTAAACAGCCTCATACCATTTGCTTGGGAAAAGGCATTAGTGAATCTTGCTCGGTGCGGTTTTAATACGTGGCTTTGTCTTTTTCCTAGGACGAGGACGTTCCCCCCTCCGAACCTGCCAAAACTCCCCTTGAAGCGGCGGAGAAGGCGGTCCACTTCTATCAGCAGATCCAGAGCGAAGATGGACACTGGGCTATGGATTATGGAGGCCCTATGTTCCTCATGCCCGGTTTGATAATTGCTTGCCACGTGACGGGAGTTGAGCTTCCCCGCCCGTCCAAGATCGAAATGGTCCGCTACCTTACCAACATGCAGAGTGCTGATGGTGGCTGGGGCCTGTACGTGTCGCATTAAGCCTCGTGCCCGAACGTCGCTTCCCGCATGCCCCGGAGACTCATACTTTTTCTCGCAATGACCACCAGCCATATTGAAAGCAAGTCGACGATTTTTGGCACCGGCATGAATTACACGGCCATGCGACTGCTGGGCGTTCCGAAAGAGGACCAGCGCATGGTCCGGGCTCGCGAGTTTTTGGCTGCCAACGACGGCTGTAAGGGAATCCCTTCCTGGGTACGCTTCTCTCTTCTTCCGTAACGCGATGGCAAATTCCAGCCCGTGTTAACTCGTCCATTTTCTTCCATTTTCACTTTTTTTGTGAATTTTGATCCCAGGGCAAGTTCTGGCTGGCTGTCATGGGAGTCTACGATTGGGAGGGACTCCATCCTATCCCGCCTGAGCTTTGGCTGCTGCCCTATGCCCTTCCCATCCACCCTGGTATGTTGTCCGCATCATCACGCTTCAAGTGATCTTCTACGTCTCCTCCTCTTCCCCCTTCTCTAAACGTGATAGAACAGGGCGCTGGTGGTGCCATTGCCGTATGGTGTACCTGCCCATGGGCTACGTCTACGGCCGTCGCATTACGGCACCAGAGGGGCCTCTCGTGCTTTCGCTCCGCAAGGTACGATGCTGGTCACAACTGGCCAATCAAGGGGAGAACTTAGTTGTTACCAAACACAGGAGTTGTATCCCAATGATGACTACTCCAAGATCAAGTGGTCGTCTCTTCGCTCCTACGTGTCTCCGCTGGACCTCTACTATCCTCATTCCACCCTCCTTGAGTGTCTCTACGGTAGAGACTTCGTTGGAGAAAGACGAATGCAAAACCAAGAAATATCTCACCCTTCGTTCCTATCCTTTCTCAGTGCTTGTCGACAACTACGAGAAGGTGCACAGCTCCTGGCTCAGGGAGAAGTCGGTTCAGCTCACCGCAGAGCATGTGGCCGCTGAGGATCGCTTCACCGACTGGGTGTGCATCGGGCCCGTACGTAATCCTCCCGCCGATTGGGCCTTGCGCAGAAAGTCCAGAGGCTTAGAGGCGTATGCATGCTCATGCAGGTGAACAAGACCATCAACATGCTGTGCTCATGGGATGCGCAAGGCAAGGACTCAAAGGAGTTTCAGAGGCACGTCGAACGACTTCCAGACTACCTCTGGCTTGCCGAAGACGGCATGAAGATGCAGGTTCGCGACTCGAATATTTCTACCTACCCTGAGCATATATGTCCGTCGGCCTCTAATAGACTAAGCCCTGTGTGTGTGCGCGCCATAGGGATACAACGGCAGTCAGCTGTGGGACACTGCATTCTCGGTGCAGGCGATCATCGAGACCGGTCTTGGCGAACAGTTCAAGGACTGTCTGCTTAAGGCCTACTCGTACATCGACATCACTCAGGTGCGAGAAGACGTCGAGCGCATGGACTACTTCTATCGCCATATCAGCAAGGGCGCGTGGCCTTTCTCCACCCGCCACCATGGATGGCCCATCTCGGGTAATGCCTCCCCTAACCCTCCGGCATGGCGGGCGCCGTAGTGTGTGTAGTGGGAGTGCCTCTCACCCTTTGTTCTCCTCCTTGCAGATTGCACCGCAGAAGGCCTTAAGGCGTCACTCCTTTTCAAGCAGTTCAGGTAGCAAACCAGAGTCGCCTTAGCGCCCCTTTTATTCCTGCCGCCCTTTTTCCCTTAATTGGAAAGTGACACGCACTTTTTGCTTTATTTGGTGAAAAAACACAGCTGGGTTACTCCGTTCGAGGAGCAGCGCTATTTTGACGCGGTGAACGTCATCCTCTCCCTTCAGAACAGCGACGGTGGCTGGGCCACATACGAGCTCCAGCGCGGGCCGGCCTTCCTGGAATACATCAATCCGGCGGAGGTGTTCGGTAGCGTTCCCGCTCCCCGAGTTTGCCTCTCGCCACCGCACTTTACTTATGAGCAAGCTTGCAGACGCAATCATGGTCGACTACCCTTACGTTGAGTGCACGTCTGCCTGCGTGCAGGCGCTCACCATGTTCGCCAAGCATTATCCTCGCCATCGTACCGGCGAGATCAGGTGGGAACTTGTCCGCGCTTCTTGTTAGAATTCGAGGACTCTGGCTAACCTCACCGATTCTTTCAACAGCACTGCAATAAAGAAGGGCGTAGATCTCATCAAAAGCAAGCAGCGCCCTGATGGCAGCTGGTGCGTTCCACTGCCCTTCCTCCCCGCAGGTTTCCTTAGAACTGTAATAACACTTGAGTGTATCAGGTACGGAAGCTGGGGTGTGTGCTTCACCTACGGTACCTGGTTCGGTATCGAGGGTCTCATGGCCGCGGGGGAGCCCGCGGACAGCCCGTACATCCAGCGAGCCTGCAAGTTCCTCCTCTCGAAGCAAAACAGCGAAGGTGGATGGGGCGAGACCTTTGAGGTACGCTTGCTCTGAGAATATACGGTGTGGTGACATAGATTGGTGGTGTCTGACTCAGGCGGGGCCATCAGTCGTGCTCTTCCAAGCAATACGTGCAGAATGAACGCACTCAGGTGGTGAACACTGCCTGGGCCGTGCTCAGCTTGATCAAGGCTGAGTGGCCAGACAGGAGGCCTGTGGACAGAGCCGTGCAAGTGTTAATGGAGAAGCAGCTGCCTAACGGCAACTGGCCGCAAGAGGACATCAAGGGAGTCTTCAATGCCAATTGCGCCATCAGTTACACCGCGTACAAGAACATTTTCCCCATTTGGGCTCTAGGTACGGCTGTTGTTAATCGCTAAGGATTAATGCGGAGCAACTGACCAGAGGTTCGGACAATGACCTTCAGGCTTGTACACCCACACCCAACCCAACGCGCAGAAGTCGGCCAAGCTCTGAACAAACTAACGTACAAATAAACAAACGGCCGTGATGCTTCGGGTTCTGGTACCTTCGTGTCCGTCGTATTCCTGTTGCAAAGCTCATCTGCTTGTAGAATCACCGTGCTGGGATGTGTAAAGCCGTACGGTCCCAGTAGTGGCTTTCTATGAGATACCGCGGAAGAAGTAGTCCAAAGGGGAAATGCACCTTCTTCGCCCACTTTCGCAAGATCGGGGTGTCTAAAATATCCTCTTGTTGGTGACATAAAGGTACGCGGGCCAGATCCTGCGACCAATCGCAAGAGAAGCGCGGGTCTTGTTGTCGCTATCTCGTCCTGGTAGGGAAATTCAAACGGTCGTTGTGGCCCAACTGTCAACGTGCATACAATTGGTGGACATGGACGAAGCTGGATTGGTTGCGGTGATCAAGGCTTCCGTCCGAATGGCGGCAAAGGAATTCAAATGGGCAGATAGGCTACGGTTGCAGGGACGGGAAACACGACAACGACGAAAGCGAGAGCACGCCAAGGCCATTGGATGAGTCTTCCTTCTGTGTTCTTTCTTTCAACGCCTCCCTTGGAATTCAAGTGTGCTCGACGGGATTACGTGAGCCGAACCAGGCCTTTCAGTTTGTTCTTGCTTGGCCTCTGTTGTTGGTCGTCAAGGCAGAGTAATTGACAAAAGACATTGTCTTGTCGGGCGGGTTAACACGAGTTGTGAGTCTGTGGTAGTCTATCGACAAGGCCACCAGCTGAGCGAACCCTTCTCGGGCCTATATAATTGATTGTGACATGTCACAAGCACCCATCTTCATCAAAAGCAAAGAGGAAGCTTTACCAGAGGTGAGGGAGTGGTGCGACTCTATTCTCTCCTTGCAGCCAACACCAACATATCATGGGATCATTGCAGAATCTTGACAGGACCACTTTCAGGTTGGTTTCAGCTTTCAAGGAGAAAAACGGGTACTTCGTACTCAAACGGGAGGTGTATGGAGCTTATTGCGACTTCTGCCATAGACGGGGCTTTGAATTCACAACGCCAGCCTCTTTCGGCAAGTTTCTTAAGAAGGTATTCCTTGGACTTCAGGTCGGCTTGTCTCTGGCCTGAAACACGCGCCATTCAGCCTTCCCCCCGCATTTGAACTCTCACACACCGATTTAATATGCCGCATTTGCCGCCCCACTCAGGTCTTTCCTCGCGTCGAGACCAGGCGCCTCATTCGCAACAGCGAACAAGCTATGTACTACTATCACTTGACCAGCACTGCCTCGCCAGCTAGCTCCTGCCGGTGGAGCAGCGTGTCGTCTGAGACCTCTGGTTCATCGACGACCTCGGTAGCAGGGCCTCCTAACTCCGGTGCCTACACCCGACGCCGGAGGGCTTCCTCCCTTGAGGCGTGGGCGTTCACGCCACACCATGGAAGGGAAAACGAGCCAGAGGAACGACAAGCTTTTCGCAGTCACCGACTCTGCCGATCCTCATCTCCAACTATCTTCTCAGAGCCAGCCGTTCCTACTTTCTCCTTCATTCCACCACCGCCTACTTTTTCTCCTCTATCAGTCTCCTATTCTCGGTATCGCCGCACCAGAAGCTGGTCCACCCATGACCCTGAAGGGTCCTCAGCAGAAGAAGCTCGCACTCAAAACTTCAACCATCTTGCCGACGCCAGTCTACAACGTATAAACGAAGAGAGGGCGCACCATCAATTCACCCCAGTTATCTCCACAACCCCGCCAGTCAATCTTCCCCCTATCTCTCATCTTGAGTGGTCCTGTCACTACGACCTGAATCAGCGTCCCCAGGTCTCTCCAGAGGCAGCTGCAGTGGCCTTAAGGCCTGTTGCCCCCACTCCATCCACACCATTCTTATTGGGCTTGGAGCATTTCCAACGCCCGTCGTTCTCTTCCTTGCCGACGTACGACCTCCGCAACAGTTGTTACCACTCTCAACCTCTCTTCCAACCTGCCGAACTGTCTCACGGAGGAGGAACAACGGCGTCCTCGCCCAAGAATGCTATCGAAGAGGAGGGCCAACACATTCAAGCTCTTAAGCGACGTTCACCGTGCAGTAATGACGAGCTGTGTGACTCCGATAAACCAGCAGGCACCAGTACTATGCCCCAAGACCGCGAAACCAGTAAGAAAAAGAAGAAGTCTAGGATTGAGTTCATACTGAACTGAACAACAAGTGTAAAGCAAAAAAAAAGCTTTCTTTCCGTTTACTGGCTGCTGGTCTGCGAGAATTCGGCGCTTCATGTTTTAAATTCCGCAAAGTAGCCCCAACAAAGACCCAAAGAGCAGAACCAGCATGGATGCGCACGAAGGAGCCTTAGGTAAACTGACTTTTGCCTCACACGCTGCTGTTTTCTTAATATACCTACAGGGCAGCAGGTGAAAATCACTACTGCGATTCGTGGCATCCTCGAAGATGTACGCATTGGTTGCTTGGAGTTGTCACGTTTCGTTTGACGCGTTCGCCGCCATTGTTGTTGGTATTGTCGTGTGTTATAGTATGATGGTTCTCAGGTTTTGGTAGAGCTTGTACAGAATGCCGATGACGCTCGTGCTACAACTGCGTGCTTTCTTCTGGACCTGGTTCGTGCTGCAAAGGCACCTGTCTCTTGTGACTTAGCACTAGTGGAGGCCTATTTATTTGCCTGTCTCCTATAGAGGGTTCACCAAACGAGCCGCCTCCTCGCCCCAGCAATGGCGCAGTTCCAGGCATCTCTCTCTCTCTCTCTCTCTCTCTCTCTCTCTCTCTGCATTCTTGATTTCCTGCTGAGCAGTACGTACGTATAGGGTCCTGCCCTGTGCGCCTTCAACAACGCGGTTTTTCGCGACGAAGACTTTCAGAGCATTCAAAATGTAGGGGCAGGGCGAAAGCTCAGCGATCCGATCACCACTGGCCGCTTTGGCCTTGGCTTCAATTCAGTTTATCATATGGTGCGACTGCTGCCACTCCATATGGATTCGTTCCACCGAAGCTGACGTGTATTGAGCAGACTGACTTGCCGTCGTTTGTGACACGAGATAAGGCTGTCTTCTTTGATCCACACAGAACTCACTTGCCGGGCATCGAGCACGGCCCTCCTGGTACGAACGAATTCATTTCCTTCGCAAGGGATTATACAATACTTAAGGCTAACCAGGGTCTTGTGATTGTAGGCAAATATTACAACTTCACCGTGGAGGAGATACGAACGAAGTACGCGGATCAATTGGAACCGTACAAGTTGTTTGGATGCGACATGTCGCGACCATTTGAGGGAACCATATTCAGGCATGCTTACCGGTTCTGCGGCTTTCGCCCATTGTCAGCATTCTTACACCTTTCCGCTTTCGCCCAAAGGTTTCCACTTCGCACGCCAGAACAAGCCAGGGTGTCAGAGCTCGTATCCTCGCACAAACCCTTTACAGTTGATGACGTAAACCAAATCTTCGACAAGTTCATAGAGATGGGCAGCCAGATTCTGCTGCATCTGAAGTTCCTCCGTGAGATCAAGTTGCTCATTTGGAACGCCGATGCGAAGGCGCCAGAAGAGATTTATAGCGTTGCGCTGAATAGCGCACGAATGAAGGAAGACGAGATCCAAAAGCGATCCTCGCTCTTCCTGCTGCTGGCCTCTAAGCTAGAAGCTAGCCGATCGCTCCCTGCGGCCGAGAGCTGCTTTGAAGCTATGCTAAATTCCACGCCTGCCAAGGACTTCCCACAGGACACCTACAACGTGCACTGCGTGACTAAGGGCAGGCGGGCCGTAGCGATCGATGAGAGTTCGGTTCAGCCATATCATCAGCGGATGGGATTAGGACTGACTGGTTGCTACAGGTGTCGCGAAGAGTGACCACGAAGCAGGGACGCAAGAATGGGAAGCCTTTGAGTTGAATGACCATTGGAAGCTGTCGCGAGTGGTGGGCCAGACTAAGGCCTATAATCTCGCCAAGCAAAACGCAAGGTATGGCGAATTGCTGTATGAAGATGATTGCTTTTGAAGATCCTTATCTTCAAGTGATTTCGTGTTCGGCTGCAGACATGCGTTGTTTCCACTCGCAACTGTTGCTGCGCTGGTGAGTAGACAAGTCGTTTTCGGCTCAGCTGGTGTGTGCGATGATTGGGTTGCCGACACCAAGCGGGAAGGCGCCTGTCCGCTGCCTGTGGTTGGCCGTGCCTTTTGCACGCTACCTCTGCCTCTATGGAGCGGCCTGGTACTTCTACCTTCCCATTTGTCTCCTGCTTTTATGGTAACCTCACTCGCTACAATATAGCCTGTTCATGTAAATGCCGGGTTTGCTCTTTCTCGCGACCGCCGTTCAATCATCAGCGGTAGCGACGTTGTAGACAAAAAAGCCCTCGTGGATTACAATCAAGGTACCTACATATTTCGCCTATCCATTCCAACGAAAGGTTCATCCCGCTTAATTGGATCTATTGCTTTCGTTGGCATAGCTCTGCTGACCGATTCGATCGCATGGGCATACGAGCGACTGCTTCTCCGCCTAGCAGAAGAAGGCCAGAAAGGCCTTCTTCCCCTCAACCTGGAACACTTCTACCAACTCTGGCCCAGGAAAGAGAAGATAGTCTCGGGCGGAGGTATGTATTTCTTTGATAGCAGCACCACACTGTTCCCCCCTCCCATTCCTGACACTTGATTCTAGGGGCCAATGGCGCGCTGTGGTCGCTGCTGGTGGCGCCTGTGCTGAGAAGGCTAGACAAGAAAGTGTTTGCGTGTGTAGACATGCCTGTGGCGCCCACCGCCAGACCTTCCGCGCCCAAGCCTGTGCGATGGGTCAACGCGAAGGAGGCTCTCTTCTACGACATCGAGCAAGACACGCAGGTTAATTTGATACGAATCCTCTTGGGTGATATATTACCTGCTAAATGCCTGCGCGGCACCCAATAGGAAATCAAGGAAAGGTGGGTCAGGCTAGCTTCAAGCGAAGGCGGCCAAGCAAGCAAGACCGCTCGTCGTTCTCTGAAGTATTTGGCCCACTCGCCTCTCTCGCTTGTCATCGGCTGCCTTTTGCTCGATGGTTGCCCTCTGGTACCACAGACCACAGTGCTCTATTCGCTCTATCTGCTAAGACCGAAAGTTGCCGCGCCCAGGTGAGAGTACCGATGGATATCTACGATGAGTTTATAGCGGCCGGACTGACGACCGTGCGCCGTCTCACCCCTTCGTTCGTCCGACAGCGCTACCGCCAGAAAGGTAACTTTCTAATAAGGTTTGAGTTGCTTGCCTACCAGGAATCTAAATCATCCGAGATAGTTGAAGCTCTGCGTCAGCGAAGTCCATCGATGCAGTTTCCTCCACCACGATTTCCTATCGGAGGCTTTCCCTCACTGGAGTCATCGTGCATTGGAATATCTGAGTCCGTGGCCATCCTCAAATATTGCCTTTCTGATATCGGCCCCTACAACGAACACAAAGGTACAACTTGTGGTGGCAGGCTGGTGGGACTTGATTATGCAGCTGTTAGCATCGTCTTAATGATAAGCTTATTAGTGGAAGGCCAGAACGACTACACGGCGGAATACATTTCGCATGTGCCCTTCCTGTGCCTGGCCTCCAATGAGTGCACCACCTTCGCCAACTCCGGAAACGGTTCGGTGTTGTGCGCATCTAAGAAACAGCGCGAGATGGCGAACGTCCTACTGCGCCAGTGTGCCAATCTGGTGGTGCACTCGGAACTCGCCAGGCAGATAGGAGAGTTCCGCTATCATCCCTTCCAGGAGGCCGTTGGTGTTCGTCTCTTGAACCTCTCGCTACTAGGGCAACTGTTGAACGAAGGCCGGATATTGCCGCTGGCTTGGCGTGGTCTCAAGAGCATTCCCTGGCAAACTTCCGGCGGCGATAGTCTCAGGGAGTGGATAGTGTGCTTCTGGCAGTTTGTGCGCAGCGAAGAGGAGAGCGAGAGGCAGGCCGGAAAGCATGATGGTTTTGCCGATCGATTCGTGTCCCACTTTGGCGAATGGCCTCTTATGCCGGCGCGCGACGGTCTACTGCTTTCGATCAAGATTTTGAACCTTATGATCGGCAGCATCGATAATCTGCCTGCGGACAGCCAAGCAGACAGCGAGATAGCAGTTCATCGAGTGCTGCACGGACCGCTTAGATATCCCTACATCCCAAACAACAAGGAGATCGATCTGATTTCTCGAGGATTAATCCCACAGAGCCTCCTCGACCGCATGGCAAAACTGGGGCCAAAGAATCTGGTCGCTGCACTTCATCAGCTCATCACTGATGAGGAACAGCGCGGACCCAAGGGACGTCCGGGCATCGAAGAAATCCCTTTTCGTTCTCTCTCGTCACAGGAGCGAGATCTGCTTCTCCATTTTATAGCGCGGGGCACCGATATGTTGGGCGATGCGGATCTCGACAAGCTGCGCGCTCTACCGCTCTTCCCTTCTGTCAATATTCTCGTCAACGAAGCAGGACGAGACTCGGCCGCAGCATCAAGCATAGCACAGTCCATATCCTCCTTCACGCGATACACCATACTTAAGGACCGTAAGTGGTACACTCTTCCAGAGGACTTTCCGCTTCCCATGGGCAAGGTCAGCTTCCTTCACGGTATGGCATTCCTGTTGTCCGCCGAGAAGACCATAGATGCTCTCTATGCAAAGCTGGGCATCCTTCCTCTTTCGCGTGCATCGCTCTACGTCGATTTCGTGTTCCCTGCCATGATTGCCAAGGCTCAAAAGGCTCAAGAAGCGCTCCACAGCAGTGGTGCTGTCTATCTGGGGGATGACTTCGAACAGGAAGTACATCACCATCTTCAGGACATACGCTTGCATTTTGAGCAACTCGTTAGCGAGAAGGAGTTCTTCGGAGATATTGTTGCTAAGCTTCCCGTGCTCCGCGGTAGGAGATCTCAGCATGCTGCATCCTCTCTTTGCCTCACAACTTGACTCCATCTGTCTAATATGCAGGTATGGACGGGTGTTTCTACCCTCCGTCGTCGTTTGTGGACCCCACGGTTCCACTGCTGTCAGTCGTGAAGCGGGAGTGGGTGCTGCCGGCCACCTACGCTGCATCCCAGGAGTGGCTCGTGTTCTTCAGGCGTCTCGGTCTTACGTACCGTGTTGATGCTCAGTTATATCTGTCCTTCGCCGAGGAAGTAAGCGAGTTGGCCAAGCGCGACCCAGAGGGCGCTCGCCGGAGGGCCGTGCTTCTCATCCAGTATCTCAACGATCACTACAACGAGCTAGGCGCAAGCCTTTTGTTGGGGCAACCAGCGGCGAGCAAAAGCGACGCAGATACCTCTTCATCAGACGACACGTTCTGGGAGAAGCTGCGAGAGATCCACTTTGTGCCATGCATGGAGCTGAGGCAGGACACGGAGTATTCCAAGCGCGCCTTCTACCGCTTTTCTGAAGTCGCAGAATATTGGGACTTCGATCTCATGTGGTCGCAGGCGCCCATCATGGAGGAGACCTTGAGTCCTCCCTACAACCTCAAGCGGAAGCTCAAGATTGTCTCCACCCTCTATTCGAAGGATGTTGACTATGTGGTGCGCCATCTCCACTTCATGATCCGATCGTTCAACAATGCGCGCATTTACGTCGGCGGCCGGAACTTCGCTGAGAAGCGTCGGAGCGAACGCGCGTTGGGCGCTTTTCGCGATATTTACCGGTATCTTGACCGGTGCTGCGGTGAAAGCGAGAAAGTGCGCAAGGCACTTGTCAACCAATTGGGACGCGACAGCCCCTGGATCTATCATCTCGTCCCACTGCCTGGCGAGAAGGATGCGGTCAGAGGCAGGCTCACCCATCGCCGTTACTTCGAGGACACCAACCAGACGGAGGACCGGTATCAGACCATGCAATTCATAGCACCATCGCAGATCTTCTATGAGGTTGAGGAAGAAGTGCCCTCTCTCATGTACCGCGTCCCCACGTGGCTTGCCCATGGCTACGATTTCCTGTTGGACGCATTTGGCGTCGAGGACATCCCCTCTATCGATTGCTCTCTTGCGGCTCTCCACAAGGTCGCCAATTCTCATGGCGTAGACGCACTGCCGCCGGACGCCGTAGCCCACGTTGTGATGCTGTTGGGACTCGTCTATGCCCAGGCGCGGCACGAGGGACAGCGCTACGGGCGCGGACCGTCAGCCGAAGGAGAAGCAGCAAGGGAGAGCATCAATGCTCGCTTGCTGCAGGACGTGCGACTGCCCGACGAGAGTGGCGCACTGAGGCGACCCTCCAATGTGTTCCTCTTCGATACGCCGTGGCTCAAAAGCCGCATTGCCCTCACTGCTCCCTCGGGTATTCTCATACAAGCCAACAGATTCGCGCATGCGCCCAAGCTTATTCTGAAACATTACTCGGTTTAGGTGAAGTAGTGATTCCTATCTTGCACGCGAGTGTGCCCAAGGAGATGGCTCACTTTTTTGGCGTGAGGTACGGTAGTTGGTTGAACATTCACACACATACCCCACCCCCAGACGAATCCTCACTTGATGATGCACACGCAATGGTTAGATTACTGAGTCTGATGGTGCGGGAGGAGATTGACCCGCAGCATGAGCTTGTGCCTTCGGACCGGCACGCATCGGACATCAAACGCTGGCAGGCGAACCTCACCACCGACGAATTCAAGAGAGGTATCGAGTTTCGCCTGACGGAATTGCTTGGCTGTCCGCGTTGACCATCTACTATACAAACATAAGGCATTGTACGGCTGATTTCTCATGAGCGAGGGTTGGGACAACAGCACGCTAGTGGATATGCTGCACACAGAGATGAGGACGGGGCAGTGGAGGACCGAAGGAAGGCCCAACAGCTAGAGCGGCTCTCTGCGCTATGTCGACTACGCATCATCCCCGCAAAGAGCTTGCAGACAAGAGTACACATGAACCTTATCCACACCCAATGCGTTGCCTTTGGAGTGCTGATGTGTTTTTCTTATTTCAGTTGATATGCCGGGAAACCGGCGCCGACGTGACGATGCCGGGGGTGGGGGATGGGTCGCTATCGGTGTTGGACGTAGAGGCCGCGCGCATTTTCTTGGCCACACCCTTCTCCCCACAGATGCTACTCACTCACCTCGCCAATCAGATCAACTATTTCCTCTTCGAACCTCTCAAGTGCGTTTCCAGATTTCGCTTCCGCATCTATCCAATGATGGCGGCAATATTTTTACAAATGGAGACAACACCCAGGAATATGCAGCCTCTGTGTGCAATACTGGATTGCGAGGAACCCGAAGCCATCGCAGTAACGTTGAACATTCTGCATATCTCGTTCGTGGTGGAAGAGCTCGGGGCGGGCAACTCACGGCTAGGCCTGCCGCTGTCTCCTGAGGAGGTCCTGAGGCTGGACTATGGTACACGCATGGGCGCGGCATTTTGCTTTTTCTTTTTTTTTCTTTTTTTTTTGCATGACAGTCGAGTGGCCTTTGATGACTGAGTCATCCGTGTATGCAACTGCAACAGTCGATAAGGATTTCAGGGCGGGAGACAAGGTGGGCATCCACGCTGGCCTAGATAACCCCGTTCAGGCTGAGATACAGTGCAAATTGGACGATTCCCATTGGCTAGTACTGGTGTCTTCCACGGGTGATACTCAAAGGTAGAACCCAAGCTCCAGAGGGGATTCAAAGATGACGGGTAAATCAACTTCCTGTCGGCAGGATGCATCAAGAACAGATTGCCAAAGTGAAGTCGCTTAAGCAGTGGACAAGTGAAGTGCGTGAAAGGCGTAAGCAAGAGAGCCTTGAGTCGGCGGGAAAGCAGAAGCGGCTCATCACCGACGAGGACAGCGACAGTGCTGAGTCCGATAAGGAGGTTTGGAGTCATCATGGTTCCCTTGAGCTAATGTATCCCATAGACCTCTCATGAGAAGTGATTCACTGGCAGAAGGAAGAGAGCGCAACGGAAGAAGTGGAGCTTATCAGGATCGAGCCCGCGGATCCCGAGCATTGGCAAAAAGAGTATGCGCTCATCGAGCAGGTATTGACCCTACCGTCGCCCTCTCGTAACCGCAAGCTGCTGGTCTGAAGATATATGTGAACGCGTTCGTGGTGCTATTGAACACTGTTCTCCAGATTAAGGCAATCAAACCAGAGCTGGAGGCCGAGCCGCCCGGTGTGGATGACTTCATCGAGCTTAAGGAGGTCTCCGACCAAAAGCTTGAAAAGGCGATTGTAAAGAAAAAGAGGAAGGGATTACGGCCGGGTACAAACATTGCATGCCCATGTGAAAAAAAAAAACACAACTGACTCGACCACTGCCTTGATGTGGGTAAAGGTTATGATATCGTGCGGTGGGGCAACATCGACGAGGTGGCCTTCTTCCATGTGAGGACGGAGCCCGTGACGGAACAGCGGCTGGCGCTGGCCAAGCAGGCCGTCGATGTCCTCCAACAGGTGGCGCGGGTGTTCGATTATCAGGCCTACTTCGTCTGCCTCTTCTATCAAAAGAATGCGGTGAGCAGGTGCAGATCCCTTCAAAGCCTGTTAGGTCATCATGAGGGATCATGCGGGAGGGCCCGTACTCAAAATGCTAAGGCAAATGACTCTCCAGATTTGTGGAGCAGCGACTATTATTCAATATCTACCCTTTGGAGGAGCACATGTTGAAGACAGGGGTAAAGGATCTAATTACCGACCCATCCGCCTTCGCCTACCTTTACTTTTATGGCCTCTTCGTTCACAAGCTGGGACACTTCTTCGATATTGGTATGGTCACAGACGTGGGTGGTAGTTATTTTTTTTCTTACCTTTTTTCCCCCGCAGTGCACGGCACACGGCACGACTTCTTCATGAATGAGTTGAGGATCGAGTTCAAGATGGAGTGGATCAATCTCCTTGAGTCCCGCGGCTTCGACCTCGACTCTATCCTTGCAGGGCCGCACGCGTGGATGCTCGAGCAGACAGTCTTTTAATTCTTCTCTGTGAGGATAAAACTGGGCCCTTCTATGCGCAGAGAAGGCTGCTTCTTCCGAGAAAACCCTTTCTCGCTTCTTTAGGGTGGATTCATGATGGAACCAACAGCGCTGCTGCAGCTTGGGCCGCGGCCCTTGCAGGTGAAGTTCTCCCATCGAGGCTCGTTCACTATCCAGCCCTGGAAAGTGGTACTGCGCAGCAATGTCTTTCGTGCTGGGCTGTAGCGCGCCGCGGTCGACTTACATTGGCCATACGTGAGGATGTCGTCATCACCTGCAGCTCCCTCCCTCAGCCTGGCCAGCAGCGTGGCGATCAGCCATTTGTAAGGGACGAGAACAGAAAGGCTTGAGTTCTCAGGGAAGGCTTGAGCTTACGAGGCGACGCCTGGGGGAAGGACATGCGGCGATTGGGAAAGAAAGGACAGGAACAGCTGGAAGAACTCCGCCTTACAGAGGCGCGACCTTTGCCAAATAAGGCATTTGAAGTAAGTCACCAAAGGAAGAGATAGAAGCGAGTCGCCGAAGGAGAGAGGGGAGACACCTCAGCTTGGGGTTGTCCCAGTTCCTTTTATTAGCTCCCTGCCTCTTCCCGAGTGTGGCCAGCACCACTTCGCTATCGTCGTCATCGCCCAGGCTCCAGTTCACCGCTGCCGTTGTAGAATTGCCGTTAGCGCCACGGATACCATGCCGAAGGGAAGGCCTTTCTTATCAACTTACAAGTGGGAGAAGACTGGATTGACCCGCCATCCGAAGACTTGGCAACTTGGGTGCGACTGAACTCGAACGGCGTGGAGGCCTCCACCACGCTGGGCTCGTTTATCTTATATCCGGTCGGGAGATCGCCTGCAGATTCCGAAGGATGAGGCGCGGCGGCACAAGCAATGCAGCTTGCTGGCGGTGAGATCTCGGTGGCGTACCAAGGCTTTGTCGGCCTATTCGGCCGAATAGACCCCGGCAAAGGGCCTCGCGGTCAAACAACTCGCCCACAGTAAACGAACTGATATAGATGGGCTCGACAAAGTGCGAGAGCAGCGCGCCTTGCACGCCCAGCACGTTCCACCGTGCTATCTTGTCGCTGTACACCGCTGGCGATGTTACTGGCCAGTTCGGGGTTCTCGATTTCGCCCGCACTGTGGGAGGGGGTGGGTGTTGCAGGTACCTGCAAGACATGGAGAGCGTGGGTTCCCCGCGACCTGGCTTGGTTCGGAGGACTCCAGTATGAGCCGACCGGTGGGGCGGGTCGTCCTTTGCCGCAGCAGAGGACAGTGTTAGGCTGTTTTGTGTGCCGAGTGATGGGGATGATGGATCCCACCTCGGAGGCGATGCGGTGGACCGACTTGGCGCCGGTGAGTTGCATGCGATCGGCCGGGCGCGTAGGCGAGGGCGTGGACTCAGTCACGTGTTCCTCCCGCCTGGTTTTCTTCGCTTCGCGGGAGCTCTGAGCTGTGGAGGCATCCTTCCGATCCGTATCTATATCGTCCCGCCCCCGCTTCCGACTCTCTTCCCGGACCGTGCCCTTGGAAGTGGAGGTAACAGCTTTTGGTTCAGCCGCAGGCGAGCCCTTCTGCTCACAAGTGAGCGGAAATATACACGCATCGCCGCCTTCGGAGGGTTAATCGCAATCTAATGCATGATTGATGATGCAAATGGGCAACGGTACAGGGTGCGTGGCTGATATACATGTGGAAGCTGACGTGAGGAGAAACGCGGGCAGGGAAAAGGGAAGTGGGATTGATGTCCTCTGCCTCAGACGTCGCGGGTACAAAGATGCTGGACTTGCCAGCAGCGTACTGGGATAGCTCGTGCCAGAGGAATCTGATTGGCACGGAAACTGAGGCTCAGTTCAAAAGAGAGTATGTAGACTGACTGTTAAAGGGTTGAGTTACCGCAGAAATGCTCGCCTGGCAATGACCTCGGCATGTGTGTCGTTCACCACATCACCAAGTTCGCTCATCTTGCTCGGGGAGCTGCACTTATTCCCTACCCAGCCTCATCAGCTCAACTCTCACCATAAGCATACCCTTAAGGGCGTGTACCGGTGCCGATAGCCACAACAGCATCGTTGTAAGAGCAATCTGCATACCGGCGAAGAACTATCCCCGCAAGAACGGTCCTTCACCACCATCGCCAAGTTATTAATATTAGCTTTCGCACTGCAACAAGGGTGATAGTGGTGTTAGGGAAAGTGTACCATTGTCTATGTGTGGGTTTTCCACGTTTGGGCAGGCGTGCATAGGCACTACTAACAAGAGCCGAGGGGTCTAACACCTGCGGTGTTGTTGTTTCCCTGCTTTCTCCTTTTTTTTTCTTTTTTTTTGTGGTTTTCTTTCTGCACTGATGTGGTCCTGGCTGCTCATAGTTCTCTTAGTGGCCGCTGTGCTGGCTTGCTACTATCTCTTTGTCCCTGTTCGACTTTCTTTCACCCGCTTGGACATGCACCTTGCTCAGCATTCTTGGTACATACTTAGGCTCGGCCAAAATGGGCTAGTGGTCAGCCTGCTCTCTCTCGCTGGTCGGCAATTCAAGTACTATTAAGTGCTGATAAGATGCACGTTAAGTTACTTGAGCTTTACAACACGCTGGGCCGCATCTACATGATTCCGTAAGCTTGGCTTAACGTCTCTTTTGTGCACCCTTCCTAATTTCACGGAGCTGTGATTTTTATTATTTTGCGCATTCAGACCCCTCCCGTTCAGCAATGTCGGGTACATGGTCGTTGTAAATGACCCACAAGCTTCCAAGGCTGCGCTTCGTTCGGACATGTACGTGCAGAGCTGCGGTCAATACCAGTTCTTTTTGCCCATTGATGGTGGCCTGCCGCACAGAAAGGGTCCCCTTTACGAGAACTGGCGCACCAAAGGAGAACAGGATATATTCTCCAGCGATGGCGAGTTCTGGAAGAAGGAGGTACCGATATCGTACAATGCCGCAATATTGCGGCGAATTGATTATTTAGTTGTTCATTGTTCTTGTCGTGTCTCTTCGCGTATACAGAGACGGTTGGCCAACCCTGCCTTCTCTTCCATGTCTGTGCGCATGCTGCACGATATCATGGTAGAGGAGGTTGAGGTCATGTTTCAGCGCATCGACGCGGCCACCCCTGATACACTCCTCGATCCTGATGACCTCTTCAGCAAACTGGCTCTGGTACTGATCTCTGGTCCATCGGGGTCATCTTAGTAAGTAAGAAGCGCTTCCTTCATGACCCTGGTGTACACCAGGACATCATTGGGAGGACCATCTACGGGCAGTCCTTTCATGCACAAACCGATGCCAAGGCTCCCGTATTGGTCGCACTTCAAGAGAACTTGAAAGAGATTCAGCTGAGGGACAGCAGCCTGTTCCGCTTCCTCAACAGAGAAGCCGCCAGGCGATTCCAAGAGAACGCGTACCCTTAGACTCTGTTTTTCTCCCATTATTCTCCCTTCGCCCTCTATCCCAATCCATTGGAGAGCCGCAGACGTCCTTCTGTGCTTTCTCTATTGTGTCGACAGACGCTTCGTGCGGGGAGTGGCGCACAGGGCGATTGCCGAGCGCAGGCAGCTCACAAACTGGAGGGAGATTAAGGACCTGTTAACCCTCCTGATGAAGAGCCAAGACGAGGAAGAAGCTGGACTTTCTGACGAGCAGATTGCCATCGAGCTCGAGGTCTTCATGAGCGCCGGCCACGAAACAACTGCACACTGTGAGTAGCCCTCTATTCTCGTGTTCGTCTCTCTGGTCTCTCATCAAGACACGTGCATTCCTATTAATAATAGCCCTAGCCTGGACGCTGTACCATCTGTCCCGACATCCCGAGGTGCTCGACGAGCTCAGGCATGAGGTAGATCAGGTAAAGAATCGATGCTTTCACCTGGTTAGAGGATCGGATACGGAGGCCTTGCCGAAGTGGCGCTAAACCGCGTCCCTTGCACAGGTGCTGGGGGACAGAATGATGCCCACGCAAGAGGATCTGAAGCAGTTTCACTATCTCAAGCTTGTCATCAAGGAGACGATGCGCCTGACTCCTGTCGCGCCAACTGGATCAGGTTGCAATCCTTCTGTTGGCTGATCTTATGTGAGAAGCATTGGGGGGCCAATGTTTCAGTTTCCATCGCCACCAGCGCGCGTGCTCCAGGATGACACCGAACTGTGCGGGAGGACGATACCCAAGGGCACCACGGTCTGGGTTCCCTTCTATCCGATGTTTCTAGATGCTGAACTTTGGGATGCCCCCTTCGAGTTCCGCCCCAGTCGTTTCAAGAACGCGAATACCTATGACTCCAAATATGTGCCCTTCAGCTCAGGGCCACGAAATTGTACGCCTTGGTCCCTGCCACTATTCGCTCTCTTAACATACTTATGCTGTGTTTGTGTTATCCCTTCCCAACAAGGTATTGGTCAAGCCATGGCGCAGCAAGAGATGGAAATCACGATATCAGCGATCGTCCATGCCTATGAGTTCAGGCTGTCCCCGAAGTGCCAAGTCGAGGAAGTGTTGGAAATTACTCTGAAACCCAGGTATGTGCTTGTGTGCACCACAACGATAAAAACACTGCTGCTTTTCTCTGATTGTCTTATGCCCATAGGGGAATGGCCATGACGTTTACACGCCGCCGCTAGCCACGGCGAGACGTGAGGTGAAGAGAAAATAAATAGAAAAATTTTTCTTCGTTCTTTCTTCTGTTTTTCCAGCCCGTGGTGAAAGCCTATCCTCCGCAAATTGCACTCTCCGGGAGGCGGTCGCAGCTCGCAAGCATGTCTGCTCGTAACCAGATGAAGGTAACTAGCATCAGAATTCCTTTTTGTCCCGTACAAATTTATTAGTGATAAAATGAAGGAGTGAATTTTTGATTATTGCAGATGTTAGGAATTCACTCATTCTAATCCATGATCCATTCCCTCATCTCAGGGGAAGCGCAAGCGCCAAATTGGCGAGAAGAAATCGGCTGACAATCGAATTGGAGATTCAGCTCCAAATTCCACTAAGAAGCCCAAACTGCAGCCGGAAAGTCAAAGGCAGGCCCCATTTGCTTCTAAAATGCACAAGCCTAAGGGCATGCTCAAGGCGGCTCAGTTAAAGGCACACCAGTACCAACTAAAGAAAACCGAGAAGGAAGAGAAACAAGAAGAGGAAGAAGAGGAGAACGAGGAAGAGATGCAAGTGGTCAAGGACGATGAGGAGTCAGAAAACGAAGGCGACTTTGTTGAAGGAGAGAGCGATGAGGGAGAAGACAGCGACAGAGACGAGGAGGGCGACGAAGAGCAAGGTGAAGGAGGAAGCAAGAAGTCAGGCAAAAAGAAAGGAGAGAAGAAAGTGCGGCCGTACGCCGCTCCCACATTTGAAGAAGTCAAGCGCCTAAAGGAAACCGAAGAACTCTTTAAGTCGAATCTGTTCCGCCTTCAGGTGCGGTGGTTTCCTTCTGCTCTCTTCTTTGCGCTCTCTGCTCCCTTCCTCTTTTTTTTGTCGGCTTCATTCTTTACCGCGTTATCGTGATCCGAAAAAAAAATATTTAAATAATCAATATCCCGTAGATTACGGAACTGCTCTCCGAGGTGAGGGTGAATTACGACAAGACTGTTGTCATCCAGTACCTGCTACGGAAGCTGTATGACGTGATCCAGAACGTACCTGAGCACGAGGTACCCCAATTTTCCTTCCACCAACGAAGCTCTCCTCTTCATCATGGCACAGAGGCAAACAAACGGGTCTCCGTGTTGTGGCCAGGTAACCTGGGACATGGTCAAGGACGCTGCGTTGGCCAAGACCGTACCGATCAGCGAGAGCGAAGCCAAGAAAGTGAAGTTCAAGTTCGCTCCGCCGGAGGATGTGCTGGTGTTGGGCAGCTATCTCCTCCACACCGTTGCCAAGCCGGTCCTCAACATCGACGTGGGCCTTGAGCTCCCCAGGGGGCTGGTGCGGAAGGAGAAGGATGTCATCAACCACCGCTACGGCTACAAGCGCGCAGTCTACTTGCATATGCTCGCTCAGGAACTGCAAAAGGACAAGCGCTTTGCTGAAGTCAAGTGGACCGGCTTCAGGTACACCTGAGCAAGTAGTGATACGATTTATTTTGGGACCCACTTTTGAACTTGTCTCACCCAACCAACACACGGCCATGGTGTGCCAAGGGATGACCCGGAGAAGCCCATCCTCACCATCAAGCCCAAGACCATCGCTGGGGACGAGTATGCCAAGGCCAAGACCGAGTTCGTCATCCGCATCATACCGCATATTCCGCCCACCGCGTTCAAGCTCGACAGGCTGCTTCCCAACAAGTCCAACCTGCACCAGGAGGCCTCCACCACCGGTACCCTCTACTCTCACAATAAATGTGCTTGCCTCGCTATGCCGAAGACGGGGCAGCTTACGTGCGTGCACCTGATCGCGTGCAGAGGCGGACGACAAACCGCAGAGCCAGAACGTCGCCGCACCGACGGGTGAGGCCACGCCCTACTACAACAACGCCATCATTGAGGACATGCTCTTCCAGACACACCAGAAGCTCATCCACGAGCAACTGCAGAACTCGCCGGCGGTAGTGGATGCTATCCTCCTCTTCAAGGTTCGATAAATCATAAACTTGCTCCCCTCCCCTCCCCTCCCCATCTCCCCTCAAGCCCATGAGCATCCTTTGTGTCGTTGTCGGCCTCGCTCAGCAGCCTCTGTCGGCAGATTTGGCTGAGGCAGCGATGCATGCATGTGGGCGCAGACACCATGAACGGCTTCCTGGCGTCGATGCTCGTGCTGCACCTGCTGCAATCGCGCAAGGTGAACAGGGAGATGTCCTCCTACCAGATCTTCAGGGCCTCGCTTGACTTCATCAGTACGCGTTTGCTTCCTTCGCTTTCCCTGCTCCCTACTGCTACTACTGCTACTAGTGCTGCTCATGTGTTCCTTTCCTTTCGCAATATGTCTTACGTCCTGTCCATTCTACATCGGCAGTCAAGGCCGATTTTGCTGCTGGCGTGGCGATGAAGTGTGAGAATGAGGCCCTGTCTGGACCTGAGGTTCGTGCAACCCTTCCCTCCTCCGTGTGTGTGTGTGTGTGTGTGTTGTGCAACTGTGGCACAGAATATGGATGGCTGATGCTGGGTTGCCGTGTAACTCTGGGAATCAGCACATGGCCTTGTTCACGTCCAGGTTCGAGCTCACCTTCATCGATAATTCCGGTCGTCTCAATCTGTTTGCCCGCATGACGAGTAACGCCTACGAAGAGGTAACCTCGCAGCCCATCCCGCTCGGCCTTTCACGCTCGTCATGATCCTTCATAATCTTACCTCTTCTTCCCCCCCCTCCAGCTGAGGCACGAGGCCAAGCTGACCATGCAGTTCTTCGGCAACGACGTGATCGACGGTTTTGATGCGGTGTTTATTAACCCGGTTGACTTCTGGCTCAAGTTTGACAACTTCGTGCAGTACGGCCCTCCCCTCTCCACCACGCCCCCTCTTCCCCTCAAAATTGCAGCAATCAGGAGATCTCCTGCCCAGGATGATAAACCCACATTTTTGCGTGTCATTTGAATCGCGTTTGGCCCTAAACAAGCCAACAAGCACACATGTGAACGATGGCTATCTGAAGAGATATTGTGTTCCAATCGCGGTTGCGTAAATTACACCGCGGTTGGTGGGATCATCAGCTCGAACGAACTGACCACCACCAACACTACCATATTTTTTTATTTTTGTGTGCGTGTGTGTGTGGATTGGTGTGTGTGTGTGTGTGTGCCCAGTGTGGAACTGCCCGACGAGCCTGCTGCGGACGCCGAAGAGGACCGACCGCGCGACCTCAAACGGGAGGCGTGGCTCGCCCGCCGCATGGCCGGGATCCTCGCGCGCGGCCTCGGCGATCGCCTGACGCTGCTCCGTACGCGCACGCTGGTCCTGGAACACTACGGACTCGACCAGCTGCCCACGGGCTTGGGCCGCCACGTCGTGGTGGGTCTCATCCTCAACCCCGATACTGCGCAGCGACTCGTCGACCTGGGCCCGCCTGCCGATGACA